>JASKMD010000013.1:1484821-1509821 GCA_030144725.1 Haematococcus lacustris
GCTGCTGTTGCTGCTGCTGCTGGTACTGCTGGAACCGCTGCTGCTGCTGGTGCTGCTGTTGGTACTGCTGCTGCTGCTGCTGCAGCATCAGCAAGTGGTGATGGTGCAAGTCGGCCATGTGATGAGGCCTGTGGACCTGGTCCTGCCAGGCAGGCGGCGGGCAGGAGGTAGCGGCAGGAGGTAGCGGCTGATTGCAAGAGGCGAAGGGGGTCGGAAAGAAGCCCTGCCCCTGCCCCTGCCCCTGCCCCTGCTCCCAGGTTTGACCGGACGCAGGTTCCAGGCCTACAAGCACATGGGCTTGTGGGGGCTGAGGCTGCTGCCCTACTTGGGGGCCAGGCAGCTGGCGGGCCCTTGCCCTCAGACGCTCCGTCAGCTGCTGCTGCTCATGCTGCCAGTACTGCCGCTGCTGCTGCTGCTGCTGCTGCTGCTGCTGCTGCTGCTGCAGGTGTCCACCCTGCTGCTGCTGCAGGTGTGGCTGCAGGTATTGAGGTTGCCCCCACCATTCCTGCAGCAGGGGCTGCTGAGAGGAGGGGGGCTGCTGCTGATGATGATAGTGGTAGTGCAGGTGCTGGACCTGCTGCTGCTGCTGTTGCTGCTGCTGCTGCTGTTGCAGGTGCAAGCCTGGCATGGGGATGGGCTGCTGCTGCTGGCTCTGGTGTTGATGCAGCTGTCGCAGCGCTTCATATTGCTGCCACTGAGCCAAGCATTGCAGCTGCTGGTGCCCCAGCTGCTGCGGCAGGTGGTGCTGCTGTTGCTGCTGCGGATGCACTGGGTGATGGTGGAGATGCTGATGTTCAGCATTGGTGAGGGACATGGGTGGCTGGGCCGGCTGCCAGGTTCGATCTTGGCATGCTCGTGCCGAGACCACTGGCTCCTACAGGTCGGGGCAGTACATGGGCAGTACGTGGGCAGTACGTGGGCAGTACGATACAGTGCAATCGCAGCTGTGCGAGGTTGAAGGGGTGGGGCAGCAGGGGCAGGGCAGCAGGGCAGGGCCATACGCTTTCCTGCACAGGGCAGGTGGTGCTGCAGGCTGTGCAAATACCAGACAGGCAGGCGGGCGGACAGGCAGGCAGGCGGACAGGCAGGCAGGCAGACAGGCAGGCAGGCAGGCATGCATGCAGGCATGCAGGCATGCAGGCATGCAGGCATGCAGGCATGCAGGCATGCAGGCATGCAGGCATGCAGGCATGCAGGCATGCAGGCATGCAGGCATGCAGGCATGCAGGCATGCAGGCATGCAGGCATGCAGGCATGCAGGCATGCAGGCAGGCAGGCAGGCAGGCAGGCAGGCAGGCAGGCAGGCAGGCAGGCAGGCAGGCAGGCAGGCAGGCAGGCAGGCGAAGCAGGCAGGCAGGCAACTGACTACCTCATGCATAGGCAGGAGGCAGTGAAGTGAAGCAGCCCTGACCTTGGAAGACAAGTCAGGGGCAGTGAGGGAGGTGATGAGGAACTTGTCCAGATTCACCAGGTCGTCCAGCAAGGAGGCCGCAATGTCATTGAAGGACCTGGTCAGCGGGAAGGAGGAGAGGAGAGGGTAGAGTGGGGGGTTTGGCAGGAGGGCAGGGAGGGCAGGAGGGCAGGCAGAAGAGCAGGGAGGGCAGGAGGGCAGGAGGGCATGCAGCAGTGCCAGCCACTGAGCCACGCACCTGAAGCGCTGCAGCCTGGGCTGACACATCCAGGGGGCCAGGTCAGGGTTGGCCTCCACTATGAAGGGGGTCACCTGGTAGGCCAGCTGGGTCAGGGCGGCCAGCAGCCTGCACAGCAGCAGGCACACCCCTCCTCACACCCTCACACCCTCACCTTGCCTTGCTGCTTCCCCTCATCATCAACATCCAGACAGTCAGAGCACCTGCCTGGCTCACAACTGCCGTGACAGTCAACTTGGCCTGACGGTGGGCCTGCTCTGGCTGCTGCCTGCTCTGCATCAATGCCCCTGGCTGGCTTAAGGGTCAGCCCTGGCTGCCCTGCCCTGCCTTGCCCCTGCCCCTGCCCCTGCCCCTGCCCCTGCCCCAGCCCCAGCCCCAGCCCCAGCCCCTGGCCCTGCCCCTGCCCCTGCCCCTGCCCCTGCCCCTTGCTGCCACCTGGCAAGCGCCCATGGTGGTGGTGGTGGTGCTGGTGGTGGTGATAATGGTCATAGTGGTGGTGGTGGTGGTGGCGGTGACTCACTCGGGGGGGACCACTTTGCAGGGCAGCCCAAGGGTAAGCACGCCCCGCACGTAGCCTTCATGCAAGCATGGCAGTGTGACCATGCTGGGCACACCAGCCCGGCGCAGCCACACCGCCTCCTGAGGTAGGCCTGCGCAAGTCACCCACATTTCGCAAATCACACAGGGTGTCACACACAATCTCACACACATCACCCCGAAATAACTCACCAGCTTTCCTTCGCCCCAACACACAGAGTGATAGGCATGGTGTGACATGGTTCGGGATGGGCCCATGCAGGCACATGCACACGCCCTGGCCTGGGCTACTATGCCAGCTGCTATGCACATGGAGATCAAGGAGGGCACACTTTTACACCATGTGAAAAGGGAGGTGCAAGGCATGTATTCAATGCATGCATGTGCGCCACCCACCTCACATAATGAGAAACCTCACAAGCATCTGCATCACCTATGCCACAGAGAGAATGCCACAGGGACCAGAGGCTGACGCAATAACTGCACTGCCCACGCCATAGCCAACAGCCGAAGCAACTTGACATGCCCTACAGACCATCAATTGACCCAAAGCACCCCCCTAACCAACCCAACCCAGCTGACCAACTGACTAGCATCTCACATACATCCACCTGCCCTGCCCCCACAGCCACCTGCCCCTGCCCCTCCCCCTCATCCCCGTGCCCCTCCCACCTTGTGCTCCTGGTTCAGAGCAGTCATAAACCCAAGGGCTCTGGGACTGCACGACGTCCTCTATGCTCCAGTTGCTGCCATGCAGGCTGTAGGCCGTGTGTGGCAGCAGCGTGAACGCATGTCGCTGCTCCTGAAGCTGCTTGGCTGCCGGCTGTTCTGAGTTGTGGGGTGGCAGGGCGGGAGCCAGGGCAGGGGGGAAGTGCTCTGCGCCCTTGCCCACTTTTGTGTGCAAGGCAAAGCTGCCTTGGTGAGGTTCAACCAGCACCACACTGCGGCCGCAAACAATTGCAAGCACACAGTTGAGATGCAGATGCATGGCACATTCTGTAAATAGGATGCACAATGTGGGGAAACCCAAACTAATGGATAGACACCAAGCCCTGACGCTGCTGCTGCTGCTGCTGCTGCTGCTCCTGCTGCTGCTCCTGCTGCTACTCATGCCTCTGCTCCTGCTAGTTTACGGCTGCTAGTTGTAGTGCCAGTATCGACTGTATCGGTCGTGTGGGACGCTATATGACGCCCTCTCAGACAGTAAAATATCTGGCCATTCCGTGAGATGCAGACCTTGCGAAGCTGGCTCGGCAGCGGGTGACCAGTTCAGCGCATAAGTGTTGTAGGCGCTGCTCTTGCGGTAGTTGTAGGCAAGCTTGAAACACGCCATCAAGCTCGGCACGAGGCACTAACGAGCCGCGGATGAGTCGCTGCACTTCATTCTGCAACTTCTGCAACTGACGAGCGGGCCAAGGCATTTCATTGCATTTCGACGCCTAGTGGGGCGAGACGTAGGGTCAAACGGATTGCGGAATCACCTCAAACTTCCTCAAACACCGAATGAGTGATATTGCGTATCGTAGAATTGTGCGGCCAGGGTGTTTTCAAGGCATGGTCGCACATGACCTCTCGCAGCGAGTCTTCGGTGCTGCTGTAGAGGCTCGGCGGAAGCATCGAGGCGGCGTCGAATCAGCCCCATGAGTGCATGGGGCCTGCCACAACCCCAGGCTACTGCCCTGACTTGCCGAACCAGGCATGAGCCAAGCTTCGCATCAGCCACCACGCTGGTATCTGGCAGCTCAACATGGCCTCCATACCTGCACCACACAGGGGGTATCCCATAGTACCTACCTTGCAAGCAAGGACAAGAAGAGGTCATCGGCGGAATGTAGGCGTGAGGAGTAGCATGGCAGACACACAGAACACAGCGGCAGCCATGGGCCACATCAGGAGCGCATGCGGTCATGCCGTTGCACAACGCCTGGCTGCCAGCCAGCCTGCAGGTGGGCGAGGGCAGTGACAGCAGCGCAGTGGGGGCCTAAAAAGCAGCAGCAGCGCTGCGTTGACAGCAAACCAAGTGAAACCCCTTCAGAGAAACGACTTTCAGAACAGCTCCAGCTTGCAACCATGTCACCCTATGTCACTCAATCCCATGTCTCCCACATCCCCCCAGCCCCCTGCCGACAGCCCCCAGCCCCTAGACCCCAGCCCCCAACCTACCCCGGTGTGGACACCAGTGCCATGACAGCCTTGAGCCTAATGACATCAGAAGATGTCAGCATGGGGGCGGCATCTGTAACCAGCCAGCTGTATAGGCTAGAGAGCCGGGAGCTCTAGCTTGATTCTGTGCATGATGACCATGCTAGCTGCATAGCTCTGCTGTACAGCCTGACTTTGCAGGCTAGCTCTGATTGCCAGCCTCATCCTCACCTTCATCCTCACCCTCCATGGTGGCGTGTGTGGTGCCATGATCAGTTACTCCCTCTGTGTGATAGACAAACTGAGTGACAGACAAATGGAGGGGCTGTGGCACACTGGGTGTGGGGCGCCCTCACTGGCCCGCAATGGGGGCACGCCGCCACCTATAGCCACCATCAAGCCCCGTCAGCACCGGGTGCTAGCATCTATGGCGGTGCCCTGTATGCTTGATCCCTTCCTGCCGCTTAGTCTCTTGGAGGGGCAGCAGCAGCAGCGGCAGTAGCAGCGGCAGCAGCAGCGGCAGCGGCACAACAGCCTGCCAGCTGCTACATGGATGGCAGCGGTGTTGTCAGCAGAAAATGTGGCATCATTTTCATTCACTCAGGCATGCAACAGCAGTGTCCCTTTTGTGCATTTACTCACGTCCACGTGTCATACACATCACACAACCCATGTGTGCGAGCCACGCGCGCCCCTGGGTGCTTCTGCCGTAATGTGTGGCGTAATGTGTGGCGTGACATGCCGTAGTGTGACACGCCGTTTCGCGCTGGTGCGCTGCAGCCTTGACGAATCCAAGCTTCATACCACTGTGGGACTTTCTTATCGGCCTGGGTTTACACCCGGAAAGCGTCGCCCGCCTCCTTCACGTGTCCGCGTCCGACATCCTCGCCGCCACGACGCGCGGCAGCTTCCAGCCGTACAGTGCGGGGGCCGCGCTCCTGTGGCTGCGGGGCGAGCCGCTGCGCCTTGGCCAGGACGAGGTTGTGAACCGCGTGCTGTTCAACTGCCCGCAGCTGCTGGCGGTGGAGGTCGAGCAGCTGGATGCGGTAAGGGGCATGCGGGCTCGGGTTCTGGCTGTACCGGGTGGCAGGAGGTGTTCAACACCCATGCGATGTGGTCCATTGCCAAGTAGCCGCTGCTCTCCAAAGCTAGCACGCAGACCCAACCACCGCACTAATGTGTAAGGATGGTCAGGAGGGTCTCAGCTCATGCAAGTCAGTATGAGCTATGAAATGGGCACATGGGCAGAACAGACATGTGACGGCTGGTGAGGGCTAGTGTTTAGGTGGGCACATCCCACAGGGCGCTGGATAGCCTCGCAATGCACCGTCCCTGCATGCCTGACAGCCTCTCAGGCAGTTACCTGACCGCCTAGGCCCCCATTGTGCTGCCACCGCTGCCCCTGCTGCTGCTGCCCTACAGCCCCCTCGTGCCTCACTAGGGCCTTCATTTGAGTTGGAGCTCCAGGGACAAAGAGCGGGACTTATATGGTGTTAAGGTGCTGTGTGGAGTATACCATGGACATGGTGCATGAATGCCTACCACCTACAGTATTGCCTGACTGCAAGGGCTATAGTGTAGAGTTGGCATGACCTGCATGCGATAAGTTTTAAGCTGATGACAGCTCATCGAAGGGGGGCACACTCTACTGTGCCTCAGCAGGCTGCTGCTGCTGCTGGGCCTTGGGTGGCTTGTCTCGCAGCCTCTTGTACCCATGCTCAGGGTGCTCCTTGCCCTTGGCTGGCAGAGCTCCCTGCTCTGGCCAGTAGCACAGCTCCAGTGAGCGCCACTTGCTCTCCCCAATGCGCTTCATCTTCAGCGCTGCATTGCAGTCCCTGTCCAGCCACCTGCTTGGCTGTGGCGCTGGCTTGGCTTTGGCAGCCTGGGCCTTGCCTGTGCCCTTGGTGGGCTCAGCTGCCTTCACAGCCTTGGTGCGCTTGCTGCACTTGGCTGGCGGGGGAGTGCTGGGCCCTGGCTCTGAGGCTGCTGGCTGTGTGGCTGCCTGGCTGCTGCGTGGGGGCTGTGGGGGCTTGCGTGGGGCCACGACCGGGAGCCACATCAGGCCCCGCACTGGCTGGTCACGCTGCTGGCTCCAGGCTCCAGGACTGCACAGTTGCAGCGGACCACACCATGACTACGACAAACCTTGTTTTCGCGGGCTTTCAATCGGATGTGGCTCTAGCTCCGCGCTGCTGGGCCGCTTCCTCGGAGGCATTGCGCCACTAGGCTCATATCTGCTAACACCTGATCACAACTACTTATACCCAGGAGGCGACGTCACTCACTCTCGCACTTCCAAAAGGCATTTCTCCAAAGGGCAAGCCTCCATAGGGCAACTCCAACTTACAGCATGCCTCTATAGTCAGCCGCACGGGCCCGGCTCACCTTTAACCTGCAACAAGTGCCTACAGCACCTTGGCCCTCAACCTTGAGCCTTCATTGCTGTGGAACACTCAGTGTGGGCCACTGCAAAACGGTGTTTTGTCTGTGTGGTGTTCCCATCACATGGCATGCACATGGTTTATACATGGCATACACATGGTCATGGTCGCCTACCACCTACACTATTGCCTGACCGCGAGGGTTATGATGTAGAGTTGGCATGGAAAACATGCACTAAGTAAGTGAAAGTGTTCGTTTATGTTTATTCATATCATATATATGATGCGGGCCCCTACAGGAGCAACGAAGAAAGCAAGCCCCTACAGCAGCAGCCACCGCCCCTGCTGCCGCTGCTGCCCCTGCTGCAGCTGCTGCCCCTGCTGCTGCCATGCAAGGCCATTAGTGCCTGTGCGGGTACAGATGTACGAAGCGCTGGCCAACAGTGGCGTGTTTGAGGCGGAGCGGCTGCCTGGCCTGGTCCGACAGTGCCCTGGCATCCTAGTGCCACAGGTCAGCAGCATGCCCTGCTGCTGGCTGGGTCTGCTGCTTGCACCCCACCTCACCATGATCAACACCACCCACTGTCCCACTTAGCGTTTCCTCTGGGGACTGCTCACAGCATTGGCCTCGGCTGCTCAGACTTGGCCATGCTGCGCTTGCGTGGAGCCCTTGCAGCCCCCTCATCCATCACTAGGCTATGAGAACCTCGCGCCACCACCTCCTGAGCTTGCCCCTGGCTTTGCTGCTGCAAGCACGGTGCAGGGACCGCTTACAGCCACACGCTGCCAATTCTGCCTGTTAGGCCCCGGGGCTGCTGCCACGAGTTGCTGCCCACCAACTGGTTGCCATTTGTGGCCGGATGACACCGACAGCTGCCTCCATCCCACTGGCTGCCACCCACGTGCTGCGCCCTGGGCTCTGGGCCGCGACCTGGGCCATTTGGACGTTTCATCAAGCGTGTCACAGCTGACCTGGAGCCGGCCTTTGCTGCTTTGCAGATCCATGACGAAGTGATGACAGTACTGGCACTCATCAGACGCAGCCGCGTTGACAAGTTTGTCAATAGTGGCAGCTACCATGTATAACGCAGCATGCATGATGCTTGGGAAGGGGGAAGAAGAGTTGGTAGGCATGCATTACCTTTACATGCATCTGAGTTATGACGCTGAGGGAAATGGTGATGAATGGTTTACACCGCTTCTATTGCCAGCTTGGCAAGGCTGCTTGACAATGCCCATCATCAACTTAAGCGCACCATGCGGTGCTGTCAATCACAATGCCCATTTCCGAACCGTATGAGCTTCCGGTGTTTTTCTCAGCCGACCCCAACTAACAGAAAATGACAGGAAACCGACCCCTGGTAATCAAAACAACGCCGCGTCTCAGCCACGTGAATTCTATCTATGTTGAGCTCATCACTGGATACAGGACTCCGCCAGCTGTGCGGTGCAGCTTGTATCATTGAATACTGTGCACTGTGCTGAGTGCTATGGCGGCTCAAATCTTGACATTCAAACTCATGCCAGTTTTGCTCATGCGGGCCTCGTCGCGAGAGACCGCCGCGACCGACGTGGCCCAGGAGCACCTGCACACAGTGAGGAACAATCGCCGCAGTCAAAATGATTCACATGGCACGCCAAACCGATGTAACGATGCCCCTCCACCCATGCTCGGAAACATGCAAGGCTGCTGCGATGCTTGACCCCTTCGTGAGCAGTACTGTTGGCCTGGCCACTCTGTAATGCATCACAAGGTGTGTAGCCATTGCTATGTTACCTTGCTGGACATGTTGGGTCCGATCCCTCCCGCCTGCCCGCCGCTTGCATGTCGAGCTCGTGTCCAGCTCCGCTTTGGCCCCCTGCTGCTCAAATGGAGGGGATAGGGAGGCACTAGCACCAGCTGCCACCTGCTGCCAGGGGGGGGCTGCAGGAGGGGTGGGCAGCCCAGGGGCGGCACCAGCACCAGCTGCCAGCTCCTGCCAGGGGGGGGCAGCAGGAGGGGTGGGCAGCCCAGGGGCGGCACCAGCACCAGCTGCCAGCTGCTGCCAGCTGTAGCTTTTAGGCCATTAGGACTGTGCAGATGAGCAGCCCTTGGTGACTTTACAAGTGCTGCAAGATGAGCACGCTGCCGGCTGGGACTCATGGGTTTGCGTCTTGCAATGACTTGCTAGGGCCAGGGGGCGACATTGAGAGGGGCTGGGAGGGGGTGGGAAGGGGTGGGAGGGGGTGGCGGGGGTGGGAGGGGCTGGGAAGGGGTGGGAAGGGGTGGGAGGGGGTGGGAAGGGTTGGCGGGGCAGTGAGGGGGCAGTGAGGGGGTGGGAGGGGGTGGGAGGCTTCTGCGGGGGCTGGGAGGTGGTGGGGCTGCAAGGGGGTGCGAGGGTCCAGGCGGTCGGAGTAGGCTAGTCAATTCTGCAAGGCAGAGTCGGGTCACGCCAAAGGGTGAGGAGGCGGCCCTGGTTGATGGATTGCCGTGCTTTCTATTCCAGCAGCTGTGTCGTAGAGTTACGAACAGAGTAATGACTCGAAATTCTAATAACTCAGGGTGGTCAGCTCACAACATGCCGATTTGTGCAAGGGGGTCCCTTTTTCTGTGTGGCTGGCTAGAGAGACCTCTTTCCATTCGCACCTCGCAGCAATGTCGAGTGTCAACTTGCCCAACGACGGTCCTCCGACACCGCCTGCACCAATGAAAGGCTCGTCGAGCAAGCCTGGCGGGCTGAACATTGATTGTACTTCCTGCTCGATAGCAGGCGCAGCTCAGTCATTGGTGCCGCTACTCACCACTAGAACAATCGATTGTGAGCTGCTGAGGTGTGTCCGCGATCGCTTGCGCCGGCATGGCATTACTCGCAAGAGCTAACGCGCCGCTTGCCAGGAGACGCGCAGTAATTCGCAGCTGCCAATGCGATAAACGCTATCGAAAACGGTGCAGTATTGAGAGAGTACTTGCATGAAGATTACCAACCCCATGTTGGGACATCCTGACTTAGGGTTCCCCAGTGGCTACGACCGTCTGAATCGAGCTCCACTGCTACACGACTGGACAGGAGCACCAAAGCCGAGATGGCTTGGGAAGCTCCCAAACCCATAGTCCTTGACCTCGCGCACTATGCGAACTAATGGTCTCGTCCTCGGCTCTGCTACCATACATCCCTCGGCTACGCCTCGGGATGTATGTCCGCGCCTTGTATGTTTCGCATAATGCTCTCGGACCGCCAATTATCTAGTATATTTGAGGTTCCCCAATCTCGTAACCGCCCCCCCTCCCCCGTTGACCAACACCATATCTCCCGTTGACCAACGCTATCACCAACCCTTTTCAACACAGTCGCTCTTTAAACGCTTCCCGACACTGATTGCGAGAATCGTACTTTGCCGCTCGACAATTATCAGTTGCCGCTCGACCATTATCAAAAAGTGCACTTTGCCGCTCGACCATTATGCATTGCCGCTCGACCATTATGCTTTGCCGCTCGACCATTATGCTTTGCCGGTCGACACATATCGACTGCCTCAACTAGCCTATATCCTCATCCCTCTCCTAAGCGGCTTACTCCGACATGAAAGACGTAGCTTCTAGTCAACATGCCAGCCTGGCACTTATAAGTAGACATGCCAGCCTGGCAATATGTTCGCTAAGCTATCGCGTAGCGTCGCATTGGCTACGTTGAGGTTGCGTCAGTAGCGGAAGGAAGTTGTTTCTGAATAACTCGCGACTTGCAAGATACATGCAACTAGCACACTCGCGACTTGCGCCTCACTTGCGGAACACGCGGATCTGGCTGCTAGCACTTTGCGGCCTTGGTGAACTGACCCGAGTTATGGAAAAATATTGACGCCTATAGAAACCTTCATCCATTCGCAGCTCGCTGCAATGTCGAGTCATTACTAGCCCCACGATGGCCCTCCAACACCGCCTGCACCAATAAGAGGATCGCGGAGCGAGCCTGGCGGGCTGTGCTGTGATTGTACTTCCGGCTCGATAGCAGGCGAAGCTCCATCACTGATGCCGTTACATACCACTATAGCAATGCCAGGCGGAGTTCCCTCATTAGTGCCATTACTAACCACTAGAACAATCGATAGTGAGCAGCTGAGGTGTGTTCGCGCTCGCTTGCGCCGGCATGGACTCTGATGCAAGGATTAACGCGCCGCTTGCCAGTAGATGCGGAGTAATTCGCAGGTGCCAATGCAACAAACGCTACCGGAATCGGTGCACTCTGTTGCGAGTTCTTGCATGAAGATTACCAACCCCATGTTGGGGACTCCTGAGTTTCTCTGCCCTCGCTCTACATAGCACCTCCGCCGATACTCATCAAAGTGTCAGCTGGAAATGACACGCAGGCTTGTTTTGCTTTTAGAGAGCAGTGCCAGATGTGTAAAACCTCAGGACGAGGCGACAAGTTAAGCAGTGCGACCCAACATCATCGTTCACACCAACATCATTCATACACAAGAGACATCAATGAAAGTTTTCCAAGAGACAACCTGAAGGCCTGATGTCTTCTCTACTGCGCCTAGGCAACTGGCATGACAGTAAAGCAAACAGTGCAAGTATCTCATCAACGTCTATTGAGTGACACAGTAACCGGAATAATCACTTGGCCGTGAATGAGTGGCCATCAGACCTAAAAGAACCAATGGGTCTAGCAACGATGGCTACGTAGTGCGATGCATTGCAGGACATGTTAATGCTGGTGAGTGCTGCTGCTGCTGCTCCATATGCCAGAGTGTCCATGGGGCGCATGGGGTTTTCTCACACAGATTTTCCCATCGCTCATGTCAAGCCATGGCATGCAGGGTAGAGGGGTTGGCAACAGGGGCTGGGAGGCCTGGCAGCTCCCTCACTCTCTTGCGCCATGTGAGCCAGGCAACCACTGCAACTGCGGCAGCCTGCCCACAGACAGAGAGCCTGCTCATGGAGTCTGGCCTCTGACAGAGAGCCTGCCCACATTCGTCTGCCAGATGCCAACCCTGGCTTCCTGCCAACCTCAGCCACCCAGGGTGCATGCATTTTTTCGCCGTGCATTTCATCACCATGCATAGCATCCTCGTAAGTCCAATATCAGGCAGCATGCGCCACATAGTGTGATGGTGCACATGACCCCTTACCTAGCCATGGCTCTGGCCCTGTACCATGGCTTCAACCCCGGATGTTGTGCGCTAGCAGCAGAAGTGCCACGGCAGCATTGCAGTCGCTGTCTATGTCCATGGGCTGCGGCTGCTCTGACTTGGCCACGCTGCGCTTGCGTGGAGCCCTTGCAGCCCCCTGCTTCTTTGGGTCACTTTCACCTTGTAGCATCACAACACACTGTTGGTGAAGGCTAGAAGCCCTTGCAGCCTCAGCATCTGGAGGGCACCTCTGGCTATGTGCACCTCGAGCCACCACCTCCTGGACATGCCCCTGGCTCTGCTGCTGCAAGCACGGTGCAGGGGCAGCTGGAGAGATGCCACCAACACAATCCCTTGCCATGGCGCCTTCCATTGTGCCACGCCCTGTCGCGACGGCAGCAACTTCCGGGATGACCACATCGACCGGGACCATTGACGCAGCTGGGCTGGCGGTTGCGGCCGGGACTGTCACTGCAGTCGGGCTTGCCACGGCAACCAAGGTCGCCACCCCAGCCGGGGTCGCCACCGCGGCCGGGGTGACGATGCGGCCAAGTTGGACACCGCCGAAATCCAGAGATGCCGCTCTTGACAGAGCTGCGGAGGATGAGTTAACCGAGACCTGGCCCGCCACCACACGCCCCGAAACCTTGCGCACCACACAACCTGCGCTTGCTGCTGGGCCGGCAGTACGGAGGTGGTGAGGCGCTTGCACGCTTTCAGTCCGCCGCTCGTCGTCCGCCCGCGAACACGCCGAGCTTGGCTGCTCGGTGTGCCGTCTATCGACAAGAATCTTCGCAAGTTCCGCTCTATGTGCCTCAGCGTAGGCGGGGTCAACTGATATGAATTTATGCAGCTGAGGCTGGCCGCCGTGGCGCTCGCTGCTGGGGCTGACCGCTCTCGATGCTGGCGGGATGTCCATGCTGGTCGTTTGCTGGTGATTGGGTTCCAACGAGCGCGGTGAGGGTGGGATGTCCACATACTGCTCGCGGCGCTGCGCACTCCAGCATTCGACTCCGTCTTGCGTTGCCTCAATACTGCGCTTGCGTGCTGCGCCAGCAGCATCACAGCGCGCCAACAGAAAGGTGAGTGGGAGGTAGTTACAATGATAACAGTCTGCCCACGCAACGGGATGTGGAGGTCGACTGCCCGCGAGGAGAGCAATATCACATTTCTCACCTTTGAAATTGCGCAGCGTGGTGAGCACCAGAGCTTGTGCCAAGCTTGAACGAAGGTCGCCTCCCTTTGTGTGACCCGCGCAGCTGGTCGCGGCGCCACCAGACCCGTCTGTGCTGCCGGCTCCAATCGGAGGTTGCTTGGCAGCGCGCTGGGCGAGTATGGCAGCAGCCTGTGCGCTCACGCGCAGGCTGTGAAGCAGCTGCGCTCGCATGAGATCAGGTTGCTGGTAACCGCCGGCACGAGGCATCGCGTTCCATCGCGTGGGCCGCAAGAATCGCGAGTTAGAACCGAATGGCGTGTTGGTCAGTGCCGAGTCCACAGCGCCTGCCTGGCAGCACGTGACTCCGGGGTTGGAGCCGACTCGCGCCTCGCTTTGATAACGGTTCAGCACCGGAAGATGCGGCGGGAAAGGCGCCGCGGGGCAGTTGATCTGTGGCCACCCAGGCTGTGTCTGAAGCTCGAGCGGTGCAGGCTGCAGCGAGCCCAGCCTGCCAGGCAGCACGACCCGTGAAGGCAATGTGCGGTAGGGCACATAGCCTGCAGCAGGCGTGGACACCGTCCGCCTGACTGGCCCCCCCACCCCCTGCAAGCCGTCCCCCACCCCGCTGCAGCGGCCCAGGGCGCAGCATCTGCAGGCCAAGGGGTTCACCCCAGGGCGCCCGTGCCTGTTCAGCTCCCCGCCCCTCAGCACCTCCCGGCCCTCAGCCTCACCCCCTGGCGTAGGAGTGAGGGGGGTGGGCCCTGCTGGTGGCTGGTGGCTGCTGGGCGCTGGGGGAGGGGGGCCCTTGATGCCCAGGGCTGGAGGGGGCGTTGTCGAGGGGGGACGTGGGGCAGGGGGGGCTCCCGCCAGCACCATCTCCAGCATGTGCATCTGCCATGGTGCTGTCTGGCCCCTCACAGCCACTCGCACAGCTTGCCTGGCCCTGGTCCTGGCTGTCGCCCAGCCTGCCTGGAGTGTGGCGAGGTGTGACCTGGCAGCTGCCCAGCAGCTGCCCCGGTGGCATTGGATCTGAAGAGCCTCCCTGGGGGCCGCCCGGCTGAGGAGAAGGGGGCGAGCAGCCTGCCAGGGGGGGCGGGGGGTGCAGGCTGGGCGATGGGGGTGATGAGGGGGCGCCAGAGGTTGTCTGAGGTGAGGCAGCTGTGGGGGGTCTGCTGGTGGGGTTAGGGGGGGGCCCCACACTAAGGCCTGCTGACAGAGAGAGCCGGGCCATGGCCAGCCTGCTCAGCAGCCGGTGACGGGCCAGGAGGGCAGCAGCTGACAGTGACCTCGGGAGGGCTCGCTGGGCTGTGCTGTCGTGATGGCTGGCAGCGGGTTGGGTGGCTGTGGGGGTGAGGGGGGGTGAGCCATGGGGGAGCCAGGGGGCAGCAGGGCAGCTGGCTGTGCAGTGTGCTTCATCCCCCTCCTGACCCCCCTGGTGCCACCCCTGCTGCTGCTGCTGCTGCTGCTGCTGCTGTGGCCGCTGCTGCTGTCGGTGCAGGTGCTGCTGGCTATCATGGCCACTGGGTAGGCCGCTGCAGCCGGCACCCCCGGCTGCAGACCTGTAAGGCCACCATGATCCACCGCCCGCTGCTCTCGGCTCAGGGCAGAGCAGGCCACTGCCAGCGTGACCCGCACCCCTCAGGACCCCTGGACATACATCACCTGCCCCACTGGGTGCCCCCCCCTGGCCCCCTACCTGGCTACCCTGGCTGCTGCCGCCCCCCCCTTCAAGGTCAGGACCACCCAGGGGGGGGTGGGGGGAACAGCAGCTGGCCGGCCTGGCAGTGGGTCCCAGCACCCCCCCTGCTGCTGCCACCTCGGTGCGCTGCTCAGGGGTGTGTGAGGTAGGCGGGGCCAGACCCCCCTGCTGCTCCTGGGCTGCAGAAGGCTGGTCTGGGTGTGAGCCCTGCTGGGGGGTGGGCTGGGGGGTGGCGGGGTCGGGCACCACGGCAGCGTGGGCCAGGGCTGGTCCACTGGGGGGAGGGGCGGGGGGCTGGCTGGGCTGGGGTGGGCTGGGGTGGGCTGGGCTGAGGCTGAGAGTGGCTGTGGGGGAGGTCCTACCCCCCTGGGGCACCCCACCGGGTGCCCCCCCTGGGCTGTTGCTGGTGGCAGGGCCAGGCTGGGGCGGCTGTTCTTGGTGGCCCCACTGCTGGCCTGCTGGTCGGGACCAGCTGCCTGGGCAGGGGGCTGCAGCCTGGTGGGATTGGTCTCTGGCTCCTCCACAGCCCACAATGTCCACCCCCTCCTCCTCCCCCACACCCCCTCTCTGCTCCTGGTGTTGCTGCTGCTGCTGCTGCTGCTGCTGCTTACTTTTACACCCCACCCCACCCTCCTGCTGCTCCTGCTGATGCCCCCCCTGCTGCTGCTGCTGCTGCAGGTTCCACCTACCCCCCCAGCCGTTCTGCTGCTGCTGCTGCTGCTGCTGCTGCTGGATCAGAGCCAGCCCCGGTTGGTGGTGAGGGGGGGCGTCAGGGAGGGAGGGGGTGCAGGGGGGGCATGGACGGGGGGTGGCAGAGCCGCATGGAGGCAGGGAGGGGTTGGGTTGGGAGGGGTGGAGGGGGCTGGGGCAGGGGGGTCCTTGGTGGCCTGTCAGCCTGGCTGTGGTGTCCCTGCAGGTACGGGTGCAAGGCGTGCAATGTTGAGGGAGGGGGGTCGGAGGGGAGGGGGGGTCAGAGGGGAGGGGGGTATAGAGGGGAGGGGGGTATAGAGGGGAGGGGGGTATAGAGGGGAGGGGGGTATAGAGGGGAATGGGGGAATGGGGGGAGGGGGTCAGAGGGGAGAGTTGTCCTGGCGTTCATGCAGAAGGGCCCATGGGCTGACTGGGTGAGGGCAGGGCAGGGCCAGGGGGCATCATGCTGGTGTGAGGCTGTTCAGGCGGTGCATGACATCATCATCACCCCACCACAGCCCCAAAGCAGGCTGTAGGCCCTGGGGCTGTGGTGGGGTGATGAGGGTGGCCAGAGGCGGCTAGAGGGGGCAAGAGGGCTAGATGGTGCTAGAGGGAGGCCAGCCATGTTGCCGGTGCCGGTGCCTGATGTGCCTCATGGTGAGCAGATGGCCTGGCTGGAGGCGATGACGATTAAGGCGGCCAGCATTACATGGCCTTTGCCAAACACGTCACTGCCGGAGACTGAGCCCCGTCAACAGTGGTGTAGGGCAAGAGGTGGGCAAGGGGGGCTGTGAGGTTGCGTCCGCACTTGCCATCTCTGTGTGTTTCAGCGCTGCAGCTCATGCACCCTATTCTGTGCTTCTGAGGGACATAGGCATAGGAAGCGTCACAGTAGGCCGTTGAGTGCAACCTTGGTGAGCAACGGGGGTGTGGTGCACAAAAAAAGACTGGCGCCCGTTGGCGGTCTGGTGCGCAGTCCAGCCCTGACCCCCTAATTTTTGTCTCTCCATGACATGGACACATGGACACATGCATGCATGCATGGCGGATTACATGCACATAACGTAGCCACACCACCCATGGTGCAGCAGCAGCCAGCCCAGGCTGTCAGAGGTGCCGAGTAGGCCAGCTAGCCAGGCTGTCACACCATGGTCACACCTGCTAGTGTGAGGTGCTGCCAGTGCAGGGAAGTTGAGCTCTGCGGCGGGGCCGCGCATGCGCAAGGCAGCAGCGTCATAGGCCCTGGCCGCCTCCTCCGGGCTGGCAAACGTCCCCAGGTGCAGCTGACGGCCTGCAGCGGCAGCAGACAGCACGCCTGCCTGGGTCAGGGGCTGCAGTGTGAGAGAGGTGGCAGAATAGGGCTGGAGGTGGAGGTGGGGTGAGGCGCTGCAGGTGTGACACGCCATCAGATCTGGCACCGCGGCTGAGTAGGTCAGGGCGGCACTGGGGAGGGGGAGGGGCTGCAGGTGTGGAAAGGGGGACGGCCTAGGGCTGCAGATGGGGAGGGGGCCAAGGGGTGTGGGGGGCACAGTCACGTGCTCATGACCCACAGGCTTGCATGGCTGATGTGTGTGATGCATGCAGCACAGCATAGTGGAGTGGAAACCACAGGCAGAATGTCATGTGCTATGAGCTGAGTGTGCGGTCATGGTCATTGCGCCAATGCCTTGTGATGTGGCATTGTGGTCCTGGTGTCCTCACATCTACATGTACATCAGTGCATGACATATAAATCCCACATGTCATGTTGTAGCCTTGCTTTGGCTGCTGCCAGTGCACCAGTGTGGCAACAGGGAGCTGGACCTGGCATGCAGCCCAGCATGTAGTGCTGTGTGTGCATGGCAGGTCAGCATTCATCTACATCTTCTGCTCATGTGACCAGTAAGCCAAGTGCCACAATAAGGAGCTGTGCAAGGCATCTGCCCCGCTGTGCTAAGGCTGAGGCAGGCTCGTCATTGCAACCTCGTACGAGGCACGAGACAATGAACAGTCACAATGGCGTGTGGGGCACGGCGATGCGAGGTGCGAGGTGCGAGGTGCTGTGTGCGCAAGCGGCGTGCTGCTGAACTTCCGACCTGCGGCCCAGATGTGCGCCTCCCAGCGCCTAGTGCGGCGATAGAAGGTAACGCCCTTGTACGCGCTGGAACTGCTGCGAGGACCTCGGCGGTTCGATGGAACCTGAGCATGTGCGTGGCCCTCCTCGCCGAGTCGCTCGACATGACGGGCCTCCGCTGTCATCTCCGGTTGGTGCTGGCGCAGCGCGCCTGCAGCGGGTAGTACCCAAACATCAGGGCGCGGCAAACTCGTGGAACCTAGGACGGGCCACTGCGTATCTCCATGCAGGATGGCAGACAAGTTCCCATGCACTCATGCCCGACCCTGTGGGTCACCCCCGCCATTGGCCCCGCAATTCACTTTTTGACACCGTCTTAGATCCGCTGCATGTAAATCTTTCACCGTTGGGCTCTATATCTCACAACGGTGTCGCTAGCAGGTTAGGCCCTCTTTTGTCGATTGTACTGCATTGTCTCGAC
This sequence comes from Haematococcus lacustris, assembly GCA_030144725.1. Lineage (NCBI taxonomy): Eukaryota > Viridiplantae > Chlorophyta > Chlorophyceae > Chlamydomonadales > Haematococcaceae > Haematococcus > Haematococcus lacustris. The sequence continues at coordinate 1,502,722 of JASKMD010000013.1, forward strand.
GACTTGAGTAGCTTCGCAATGTCATTCTCCGTCTGTTTAGATGCGTGTCGCAACAGGAGAGGTGGATTAGTGGCCGGAGGCATTTCCGTGCCGAGCAGCCTTTGCTGCCGTTGAACTGGGCAACTCGCGAATACATCCCAGGTAAGCACGGGGTGCTGTTTCTTAGTGCGTTTTGCATACGATGTCAACACATGCAACCAAATCTGCTGACCTGCACAGGTGCTTGGCTGTTTTGAGCATCAGCACCAAACCCACATCAGCCCAAGGGTCTCCCAAGCAGCTGTGCAGCTAGGCAATCAGACCTTGAAAACAGTAAGCTAGAGGTGAGTAACCTTGTAATAAACCTCACCATGTCTAGGTCAGTTTGATGTTCACGCGCACACTTGCGCAACGCATGACAGGCATGAACAGTTGAGGGTAGCACACAACTGTCGTGAGCCTTAAGATTTGATTTATTAGTACTCATTAATAACCATGTTTTGTGCCCCAAGACCTTGTCTTTGTGATTGTGTGTGCAGGATGCCAATAATAAATCACCCCCATCTCCATCACCGAGCAAGGCAGCAGCGGCGTAGAGCAGCAGCCAACAAGGAGGTAGCCAGGAGTCAACAAGGCACGACATGGAGCTGGACGTTGTTGTTGTGTTGTGTTGTGTGTTGTTGTGTTGTGTCACCTTGTTGTTAGGGTACCCCCCCCCTCCCCCCCTTAAATCTAGCCCAGCCCAGCCCACCCCAGCCCAGCCCACCCCACCCCAGCCTAGCCTAGCCTAGCCCAGCCCAGCCCAGCCCACCCCAGCCTAGCCTAGCCCAGCCCAGCCCACCCCAGCCCAGCCTAGCTCAGCCCAGCCCAGCCCAGCCTGATTTGGTACCATGGGGCATAGGCAGCAAGGCAAAGTGCTTAGCAGTCCCGTGGTGAGTGTTAGCTATAGCAAGGAGGTGCAACCAGTCCTTGCTTGTTGTGCACATAGCATAGGTGGTGTGTGAGGCATGTGTCATTGTGTTGTGGTGTGTTGTTGAGGTGGTGGTTGTTAATGTGATGTTGTGTTGTTGTGTGGTGTTGCCACCTTCTTACATCAATGCATGTGCTTGGCCTCAGCGATACATGTCTTCTGTAGTGGTGTTGCAAGGCGTTTGAGTATCGATACATGTATTTCTGTAATACTTTTGCGTGACATGTGCCTGCTGAAGTTGAGGGAGAAGGTTGAGGCACCACGGCACATGTAACACTGAAAGCCAAAGCCATCCCGAGCCATCCCGAGAACATAGTGCCAAGTGATGTAGTGATGTCATAATGCAGCTTGTATTTGCATAGAGTCATGCCGCGACGTAAATGAGGTAAGGGGTGCCAGCTGGCTGACTTGTGCGCATATGCACGAATTATATGCTTCATGCACTGACATGCAAGCAGGCGTACTGCACTTGTGCCGTTGGCTTGCGGCGTGCGTAGAAGGATTGCCAGCCTCGCCTTATGATGTGCGTGAGTCTTTTATGAGCGGAAGGCACAGGTCAGGTTTGGGCGGGCGCCGATCTGAGCTAGTGTTTTGCGGACGGTGGGTGCCGCATACACCTGTTACACCCGTCTGCGTCAAAACTTTGTCGCGAGCTTCAGGGAGATTCGCGCCCCAGACCGTCTCACATTTGCGGGGCCACATTTGCGGGGGTGACCTGTGGCGCTCATTCTCCAGACGCTACTCCCATCCAAACGTAACTGTATATCGATGGTCCCGCCTCATTCCTTTGCCCTTGCTTACGTACCGTTGATGTACGGTGCATGCGCGGTCAATGCATTGGAACCGCGCCGATAGCTTCCTCGCCGTTGAGCGGAACTGGATTACACATGGCACGCAAGCACGCCTCATAAGCACTTTCACAGTGCGTTTCCAATGCGTAGGAGTTGGGAGCTGGGAGCTGCATGGCACTTTTTTGCATGGAGGCGTTGGAGCGGGAGCTGGGAGCTGGGAGCTCGAGCCAAACACGGTGCATGCGGCCTCCATGCGGCTCCTCCGCGCTCCCGTTTCCAATGCTTGGAGATGGGAGCTAGGCATGCAGCCCCCATGGCCTGCGCATGTCCTCTCAAAAGGGCTTCCTGGCTCCAATGGATCCCATGCTGGGAGCCCAGTGGAGCCAGGCGCGGAGAACATGGGGCGCTTGGAGCTGCATTTCAAATTTAATTTTCTTGCGAGCTCTGCTCTGCGCAGCTCTGCGCTGCTCTGCGCGCCTGTGCCCCGTATCGGTCCACTGGCAACATCGCTGAGGAGACAACGGCTCAAGGCCCTCCTCCGCAGTTCTATCGCAACCTCAACATTGCGGAGCAACCTTCAGCTTCTAAACCGCTGAGCTGACCGCTAGTGTGCAGTCTTGAGTGCCTGCAAAGTTGCTGCTTGCCTGCACCTGCTTTAACTTTTAACTTGCTTTGCCCGCTTTGCGGAGAATGTTTAGCTAGTCCCGCTTGCGCGGCTTGTACAGGTGACTTGCCTCGCCCCGCTAACGCGGAGATTAGCTTAGCTTGCCGTGCACATCTACTACTTGCTACTCTGGTTGCTACGCTGCTTGCTACTTGCTACGCTGCTTGCTGCTTGCTACTCTGCTTGCCACCTTCCTCCTCGCCACCACCCCAGCTAACGGGAAAGAGCGTTGTTGTCACCCAAACCTGTAGTCCTGCAAACTGCAGCCACCTGTTCTAAGCAGAGTTGCACCACAACCTGCAATAGGCAGAGATCATAGGCTTGCAAAGCACCAGCCCACCAAGAGTCGTGTTGCAAACTTGTAAAAATGCAGCCAAAAGGGTCCATGCAGCTCCAAGCTCCCAGATTTAGCGCAATGGAAACACCAAATCGGTGCATGGGCCCATGCGGCTCCGCTCCAAGCTCCCAGCTCCCATGCAGCCTATTGGAAACGCACCGTCAAGCGACGCACGTGGCCAACGACGCCAACGACATCGTTGGATCACAAGGCATTAGGACCCCAGCCCCTGTAGTCTGAAACGCATCAGAAGCACAACATAAACCACTGGAAACATTCGTGAAAGATCACAAAGTCGTGGTCCTGAGCTTGGCACTGGCGCCATGATCAGCTTCTACGGCATAGTGCACGTGCTACACTGAGCATGCTTGATAGTGCTGGTGTGGCTTCCGGGCTTTTCCTGCACAACAATGTGCGACAACAAGCGTGCGACAAATTTTGCATGAAAATGGCACTTTTCACTGCAAGTCCTGCAGCTGTTGCTGTAGATGTTGCAAGCGTTGGGTGTTAGTAGCTTGTTGCTCCCTCTGCTGGTCACCCCCGCCATTGGCTGCACCCCTGATAAAATCTTACTGGTCTTTACGAGTTTTACAGCGATTCCTGCGCAGAGCGGTGCAGCTCATCAAAGCGAAGCCAGCGGGCTGCTCGGGGTGATGTGCACCTGTGCCGGGGCGGGCGGGGGTGCTGGGAGATCGGGTCGCGTTGTGCCGGGAATGGCCTGCTTAGTGGGGCTGTGATCGGCGAACAGCTATCGCGCTCAGTGGCCCAGCTTTTTAACTTTTTGAATTTTTGTCGGGCGCAGGACTCCCCCTGAAATGTGTTCTAGTGTTAGTTACAGTGCTGATCATGTGCTTGATAGTGCTGGTGTGGCTTCCGGGCTGTCCCTGCACAACAATGTGCGACAACAAGCGTGCGACAATTTTGCATGAAAAGGGCACTTTTCCGGCCGTTCTCACTGTCCAACCAGGGCGGCAGGATGTGAACTGCCAGTTCTGTGCGGCTCCTTGTGTGGGCTTCTATCGTGTAATCAGGACAGAAACGCGTTGTGTTCATGTTTGGGCCGTTTGTGATGCTCCAAAGTAGACCCCCATGCACCTTACATAACCAGCCAAATCAGCCATATAAACGCTTCACCTCATATTCAAACTCCAGCTGCTCACTCCTTAGGTCCCTCACCACTAAACGACGCAGTTTCCGACGTTCCTTTGGCCTATCCAACCCCATGTGTTGGCAATATCGTGCACAGTGTGTGTTGGTCAGTTTGCCAAAGCACACCTCATCATGCAACAAATCGGGATGGAACCACATCAACAATGCATAACACTCTTCGTCATCATACACCTCCTTCACAGTGTCTTGAAACATGGGCATGGGCTCAAGTGGGGTAGTGGTGTCAGGCTTCATGCATGGCAGGCATGGCACACTCATGCACGTGCTGCATGCACAAGCAGCCATGGCCCATTGAGGCTGCTCCTTGTCAGGTGTGAACACCATGCGGTGCATTGCCCTGCACCCCTCCACCTTATCATGCATGCGCTCCACATCAGCCTCTGGCATACTGCATACACCTGCTTGCCTAGCGTTGTCCAGCACCAGGTAGCGCCGACGCATGATGTGTCCACGTTGCCGGTGGCTGGCACTGGTGTCATGTGCATGGCATGGTACAGCAAAATGCTTGTTAGCCCAATCTGTCAGCACAGCAGCCCCACACACTTTCCCCACCAGTTCAAGATGGACTAACATCTGCTCCCTCCACTCCCTCTTAGCCACCCCACCCTCAGAGTCATGCGTGCTCTTGAAATGCGATGTGGCACCATATGACCATTGCACAGGCACCCCAAACCTATTAGCTAGGTGCCAATGCAACTTGATGGCCTTGGCCCCCTTGAACTGTGATGCACAACCATCTGACCACAAACACAGCTGCCTCATGTCCATCTTGCCCACCCACCCCTCTCCATCGTCCCTCCCCTCACTCCTGCCTTGCAGCAAACACTCAATCACTTGCACAAGGGCTGTGGTGGAAGCCTCTTGCAGCTGCTCCTCCACCTGCTGCTGCTTCACTTGAAGGTCTGCCTGCTGCTGCTGCAACAGGCGCTGCTGTTCTGCCAGCTGCTGCAGCACTTGGCGTTGCAATTCAGCCCCACTTCGTGCCTCAAGCTGTTGCTGCAGCCTGTTAAGCTGTTGCTGCATTTGCAACATGTGCCGTTGCTCAGCTACCTGCTGCTCCCTCAGGTGCATGTCCGCCTGCTGCTGCTGCAGCTGGTGCTGCTGCTCAGCCATTTGCTGCTCCCTCAGGTGCAGGTCCGCCTGCTGCTGCTGCTCAGCCACCTGCTGCTCCCTCAGGTGCAGGTCCGCCTGCTGCTGCTGCAGCTGGTGCTGCTGCTCAGCCATTTGCTGCTCCCTCAGGTGCAGGTCCGCCTGCTGCTGCCGCTCAGCCATTTGCTGCTCCCTCAGGTGCAGGTCCGCCTGCTGCTGCTGCTGCTGGTGCTGCTGCTCAGCTACTTCCTGCTCCCTTAAGTGCAGGTTCGCCTGCAGCTGCTGTTGTTGCTCAGTCAGCTGCTGCTCCCGCTGTAGCACAGCAGCCAGCCTCAGCCTCAACCTCAACCTCAACCTCAGCCTCAACCTCAGCCTCAACCTGGGCCTTGGCTTCAGCCTCAGCAGCCCTGCGCTGTGCCATAACCTCCCTCGCTTGTTGCGCACCGGCACATCTAGCCATCACCCCCCTTTTCTTGGTAACCATGGCGTTTACAGGCCTGCACAACGGCAAACACTTCTCACAGCTCAGTGTCTGCATGTTTTTCACTAATTCTTGCCGTTCGTGGTTGCTCAGAAGCCACAAGCACCAGTAATCAGGAACTCTTGTGCAACCTAAAAATGGCTGCAACATGTGGACTGAGCCTGTTTTCAGCGACAATCCGCAATCGAGGTCACGCTCCCAACCCACAATGCCATCGACCTGCAGAGGCGCCGTTTGATGACAAAAGGTGACACTTTGGAGCGGGGGGCAAGGAAGCAGGCCGGGAAGCAGCAGGTGAGCTTGGGAGTGGGTCTCGATTCGTGCTAGGACGTTGCAGCACTGATGCGTGCTAACCTGAAAAGTTGCCATGTCCAGTCAGGTTGCGCCATTCACGCCGAATTGGGTCCAGGCTGCCTATAGCGATCGCTAAGAGGGTCTGCGTGGCTCCAGAACACGTCGCGTGCTGGGGGCCAGCCACCCGGCAAACCACTGGGGCTGGCTGCACTCTAGTCAGACCAGTAGCAGCTCATCGCACGAATCGGCGGCCTCATCAGTGCAGAAATGAGTAAGATTTTATCTCTTGAGCCATGGGGGTGCAGCCAATGGCGGGGGTGACCTGCTGCAGTTCAGGCTGCAGCTGGTGCAACTGTGCCTCATAAGCACGAGCATCAGCCTGTGCCTGGGCCTCAGCCTCATAAGCACCAGCATCAGCCTCATAAGCACCAGCCTCATCAGCACCAGCCTGGGCCTTGGCTTCAGCCTCAGCAGCCCACAATGCCATCGACCTGCAGAGGCGCCGTTTGATGACAAAAGGTGACACTTTGGAGAAGGGGGCAAGGAAGCAGGCCGGGAAGCAGCAGGTGAGCTTGGGAGTGGGTCTCGATTCGTGCTAGGACGTTGCAGCACTGATGCGTGCTAACCTGAAAAGTTGGCATGTCCAGTCAGGATGCGCCATTCACGCCGCTCTGGGTCCAGGCTGCCTAATGCCGTCGCTAAATGTGTCTGCGACGCTCCAGAACACGTCGCGTGTTGGGGGCCAGCCACCCGGCAAAACGCTGGGGCTGGCTGCACTCTATTCGGGCCATAAGCAACTCATCGCACAAATCGGCGGCCTCATCCGTGCAGAAATGAGTTAGAAAGTTATCTCTTGAGCCATGGGGGTGCAGCCAATGGCGGGGGTGACCATACACTGTATACACTGAGCAACGTATACTCGTCATTAGTCTCTTAGGCCTTAAGGTCGTCACGAGCTCTTCCGGCTTGGCGTGAACCGGGATTAGCGGCATTACCTGCGCCCACCGCCGCGTTGAGCTGCGCCCACGCCGCGTGCAGTTGCTGGTGCTCTGTCTTGCTAAACAGGGCGGACCGCGACTCAAGTTGCGTGAGCAGGTTGCGCAGCCACGAACCGTTCGGCGTGTGGCCCAAGCGAACCAGCGCACAAATGAGCTCGGCGACGTCTTTCGGCGGCATGTTAGGAAGCTCGTCTGGGGGGCACGAAAAGCAACGGCAGACGTTGATTGCCCGTTGGGCACCCCAACTGCGCTCCCTAGCTCTCTACCCGCAAAGCAATGACATGCCCAGCACAGCATCCCATGCTGCTGGGAGCGAACACTTCCCAA
>JASKMD010000013.1:1512321-1529461 GCA_030144725.1 Haematococcus lacustris
GTCAGCTTGGCCAGGTGCTGGCGCTTCAGCTGGAAGGACATGGCGTGCAGGCCCCCCAACAGCTGCGCCACCTGGGTGACCACCAGCAGGGCATCATCACACTCAGCAGGGCATTATCACACTCATCCCTCAGCAGTAACAGAAGGAGTGTGGCTGTGTCAGCAGCGTCCAGTGGCCATGCGACCGCATTCTCTTTCCTTTCCACCACCCTTCCCACAGCTGTCCTCTTCGCCCGGTTTGTGATTCCTGCCCTGCCACCAACCCTCCCCCTCCCCCCTGCCCACCTGCAGTGGCTGCATATCCTCCGCCCCGTCTCCCTCTCCCTCCCCCTCCTCTCCTTCCTCTCCCCCTCCCCCTCCAGCAGCTGTCCCCTTCACCGCCCTCCCCCTCAGTCATCACCGCACCTCCTGCCTCCCTGCCCACCTGCAGTGGCTCCATGGCCTGCACCACTGCCAGCCCCGCCTCCACCAGGACCTTGGAGGCCCCCTGGTCCTGCTTGAGGCCCAGCTGAGGCAGCGCTGCCACCAGACCTGCCAGGTGCCCAGGCGGCAGGGCGGCAGCATGCTCTGCTGCCAGGGCGCCCAGCATGAGGCGAAAGGGGCGGGGTGGGGGGTAGCGCAGCCGGGCCAGAGCCCAGCATAGTGGGGTCAGGTGGGCGGGCAGCAGCAGGGGGGTGTGGGTGTGCAGGGCCAGGGTCGCCAGGTCGAGCCAGGAGGGGGGCACAAGGGGGGGAGGGGGGGCGCTGGGTGGGTCTGGAGGGGGGTCAGGGGGGAGGTCTGAACCCAGGGTGGAGGCAGGGGAGGGGGAGGGGGTGGGTGGATGCGGGGGAGGGCGGGGCAGCAGGGTGCCTCCTCGGCCTATTGCCTGTCTTGCTCGAAACGAAGGATGATCAGAAGTCTCAAGGGGGGATGAGGTCAGTGGGATGCCCGCCTCTTCATCCCCACCCCCTCCATGCCTCCCGCTTTGCTCCTCCTCTTCACTCTGCCCCTGCTGCTGCTGCTGCTGCTGCTGCTGCTGCTGCGTTGGTTTGTGCTGCACTCGCTGCTGTCTCCCCTGCTGCTGCTGCATTGGAGGCGTTAGCTGCACTGCCTTTGCCTGGCGCAGCAGCCCCCCTGGGGCATACCGGCCCCCTGCCACGCCTGCTGTGCAGCCAGGGGGAGGGGCGCTGTCTGGCTGTGACCTCACCACCCTGGAAGCAGGCTCAGAGGGAGGGTTGAGGGCTGGGGTACAGGGTATGGGGGGTCCCTCCACATGGCCCCCTGACTCTTCCTCCTGCTGCCCCCCCTGCTGCCCCCCCTGCTGCTGCCCCTGCTGCCCCCCCTGCTGCTGCCCCTGCTGCCCCCCCTGCTGCTGCCCCTGCTGCCCCCCCTGCTGCTGCCCCTGCTGCCCCCCCTGCTGCCCCCCCTGCTGCTGCCCCTGCTGCCCCCCCTGCTGCCCCCCCTGCTGCTGCCCCTGCTGCTGGTGGGAGTGCTGCCCCTGCTGCTGCACGGCTGCAGCTTGCCTGCCTAGCTTAGACGCAGCCAGGTGAGGTTGCTGCCGGGGTCTTGCGTGTCGGTGCTGCTGTTCCTCCCGGCCTTCCTGCAGCCGCCTTAGTGCCCACAGCAGCCTAACCAGGGCGTCCACCTCGGCAGCATTGAGGGGGAGGGGGGTGGTTGCGCTGGCAGAGGGGCTGACTAGGCTGTGCAGCTGCCGGGGGGGCCCGAGGCTGGGGCTGGGGCTGGGGTCATGAAAAGAGCCAGGGCCAGGGCCAGGGCCGGGCAGTGAGATGTGGGCAGGGCCAGAGCTTGTGCTGGTGTGAGGGGGAAGAGTGAGGGCTGTTGAGGTAGCTCCTGGGAGAGTAAAAGAGTGAGAGCCGCTGGGAGAGTGAGGGCCGCTGGGGAAGCTAAGGCTGGGACGTTGGTGGGGGTTGGGTCCTGGACTGGGGTGAGGGCTGCGGGGCGGAGTGGGTCTAAGGCTCAGGTGTCTAAGGTGTGGGGGGTGGGGGAGAGAGTGGGGGCTGGGGGCTGGGCCCTGCTGGGTGGGGGCAAGGTAGGCAGCTGCCTGGTAGTGATATCGTTGCTGTTGCTGCTGTTGCTGCTGCTGCTGCTGCTGGGCAAGGTAGGCTGCCTGGCGGCTAGCAGGCTGCATGGTGGGGGGCATGTGGGCCAGGCCAGGCAGCGGGTGCCGGTGGGAGGCTGGCAGCAGTGTAGTCAAGGGTGGAGCAGGAGCAGCATGAAGGGAGACGCGAGAGTGGTCAGGGATGGAGGTGGGAGAGCAGCCGATCAATTGGCCATTCTCTTGGTCAGACTCTCTGATTGCTTCAACCTGCAGCCCCTGCTGCTGCTGCCCCTGCTGCTGCTGCCCCTGCTGCTGCTGCCCTTGCTGCTGCTGCTGCCCCTGCTGCTGCTGCCCTTGCTGCTGCTGCTGCCCCTGCTGCTGCTGCCCTTGCTGCTGCTGCTGCCCCTGCTGCTGCTGCTGCCCCTGCTGCTGCTGCCCTTGCTGCTGCTGCTGCCCCTGCTGCTGCTGCCCTTGCTGCTGCTGCTGCCCCTGCTGCTGCTGCCCTTGCTGCTGCTGCTGCCCCTGCTGCTGCTGCTGCTGCTGCTGCTGCTGCTGGTGCAGGTCTCTTTGCTGGCGGTAAGGCTGCTGCTGTTGCTGCCTCTGTCGTTGCTGCTGCTGCTGCTGCCCCTGCTGCTGCTGCCGCCTGCTCTGCTCCTGTTGCCGCTGCTCCTGCCTGCTCCTCCATGCCCTGGCCTCATCCGCCTTGATGTCCGTAGCCTGCAGCAGCCTGGCCGCACTGCCCGCCAGGGCGTCACTGACCAGGCGAGGGTTGTGTGCAGCCCCAAGCTTGGCTACAGCCCACACACTGCCAGCGACAGCACTCAATACATTCTGCCCGCTGCCTGCCAGGCTTGACTGACGCCTGGCTGGCAGGCTTGACTGACGCCTGGCTGGCAGGCTTGACTGACGCCTGGCTGGCAGGCTTGACTCGATGCTTATCAGGGACCTTGTTTCACTGCTGCTGACCAGCTGGGCTGACTGAGCAGGGGTAAGGGCGGCTGGTGGGTCTCTGGCATCATGGGAGGGTGGGCCAAGGGCAGCAGCGGGGTAAGGCACCGGGGGCAGCGGCAGAGGGGCAGCTGTGGTACTGTGCTGGGCTGGGGCTGGGGCTGGGGTGAAGACAGGGGGGGTGGCCCTGGTAGTCGAGGGGGGTGGAGGTGGGGGGGGCGGGTGGGCTGGGCCCAGGGCAGGGGGCAGGGGGCTGGGGCTGGCTGGGTGCTGTAGGGGCACTTGATTGGGACCAGGGCCAGGGGCTGGGGCCGGCTGGGCGTGCCAGTGTGGGGCTGGGCCATGCTGTGGCTGTGGTGCTGGCGCTGCTCTGTGTGCATGGCTTGGTACAACAGGGGTCGCAGGGGCCAAGGCCGGGGCTGGGGCTGGGGCAGGAGCAGGAGCAGGGGCTGGAACAGGGGTCGCAGGGGCAAAGGTCGGAGCTGGGGCTGGGGCTGGGGCTGGGGCTGAGGCCAAGGCTGAGGCTGATGGCCCCAGTAGTGTCAGGGTTTGATAGGGACTGTCCTGCAGCCGCCCTGTGGTAAGTGTGGGTGTGGTGAAGGAGGAGGAGGAGGAGGAGGAGGAGGAGGAGGGGGAGGAGGAGGGGGCGTGAGTCAGAGGCCCAGCCATGGCCCGATCCAGCAGTAGGCTTAGGGTGTGGGGGTGAGGCTGGTAGCCCAGGGCGGCACTGGCCTCCAGCAGCTGGGCCGCTGCCTGGTTGGTGAGGTCAGGGGCGGGCAGGCAGGCGGCCAGGTGGCTGGCTAACCAGGTGGGGTCGGGGGGCAGGCGCATGTGGGCCAGGGCGCGCAGCAGCAGGGCAGTGTCCTGGGCGGAGGGGGGGGGGCGGGGGCAGGCTGCTGCTGCTGCTGCTGCTGCCTGTGTGCCTATTGTGAGTGCTGGTGTCAGTGCCTGGTCCTGCATTTGGGGGGCTGGTGACCCTGGTGCTGCTGCCAGAGCTGTCAATGGTGGCGCAGCTCAGGTCAGTCTCCTTGCTGGCCCCCTGCCCGCTGCCCTCCTCAGCCAGTTGAGGCAGAGGCAGCTGCGGCTGCGGCAGCTGGTGCAGCAGCCAGACGCTGGCCTCGGCCCGCCAGCCCAGCTGCTGCAGGCCCCACACCAGCGTGGCTGCGTCCTGAACAGACCATGTCCTGATTAGGCCCCTTGCCGCGCCTCCCTCTCCCAGCTCACGACCCAGCGCAGTGCGCCACATACCCAGCACAGTTGCCAACCACCTCAGCTGCCGAGCTGCCCGTCCACCTCCCCCTGGCTCCTCCCCCCCTGCTGCTGCCTGCCCCATCCGCCCCACCTCCCCCTCTGCTTCCTCAGCGCCCTGCTGACCACTCAACCGCTCCACGCCCCAGGCCCTGTCCAGGCCACTGCTGGCCCACCCATGCCGCCCTGACCCCTGCCCTGCTGCGGCCTGGGCCTGGGCGGTCAGTTCTGAGCCCTGCCCTGCTGCGGCCTGGGCCCTGACACCAAGCCTTCTTACGACACCAACCTCATCACCCACTGCTGGCCCAACCAGTGCACCTGGGTCGCCAAGCAGGTGGCGTGCTTCCTGGGCCTGGGCGGGCAGTGGCCGTGTGGTGTTAGGGCCCAGGGCCCTAGGGGCTGCCTGGTGGGGGTCTGCCTGGAAGGCTGCCACCCTTTGTGGGGCTGGCTGGCAGGGTGGCTGCCCTGCTTGCTGCAGGCCTGAAGTCGCAGCTGGCGCACAAGAGGGCCTCACGGCTTCCTGTGATGCCTGTGATTGAGCAGCTGGCTGCAGATCTGGCACCGGGTGCTCTGACTGTGGGCCAGCCAAGGTCCCTCCCCTCCCCCCCAGCAGCCCTGGCAGCGTCCACACCACCATGGCCACCTCCCCTGCCGCCATGCCGCCCAGCAGTGGCTTGCTGGCCCTGAGGAAGGCGATGAGCCAGCCCGGTGCAGGCTGCCACCCCAGCTGGACCAGGGCCCAGGCCAGCATGGCAGCGCTGCGAGGACACAGGTTTTGCAGCTGGGGGCGGCTGAGGGCCTCCAGGCAGGTCAGCCAGGCTGCACCAGGGTGCTGCCCGGTGCCTGCACAGGCGTAGGCTGCTTGGGCCAAGTCCAGTACTGTGATAGGGAAGGGGGCGGCAGGGGCATGGCAGGGTTTGGAGCCTGGGCGGGGGGTGCAGGCTTGCATGCATGCAAGCATGGAGTCGGTTAGCCGTGACCATGCGGCCTGGGTGGTGGGTAGCAGAGGGGAGGGGAGAGGCGGGGGGGAGGCAGGGGGAAGTACTAGCCAGGGCTCCACTGGGGCCTGTTGAACAGACCAGGCAGTGCTGCTCATTGCTGCAGCGTGGCCTGGAAGCTGCAAGGAAGCTGCACTGCGTGCTGGGCCTGGCCCAGGGGTGGTGGTGGGGATGCCTTGCTGAGGAGGGGGCCTGTGTGCGGCTAGGGGTGGGGCCCAAGCGATGGTGGGCCCTGCCCCAGGCTCAGGCAATGCTGTGGGGAGGAGAAAAGGGGCCTTGGGCTGCATGGGCATGTGCATGGGCTTCAGCAGCTGCAGCTTGGCACATGCCCACATCATGTTGGCCAGCTGCCGGGGACGGAGGGCTTGCAGGGAGGCGGGCTGTGTGACCTGCCACAACAGCTGTTCTGCCAAGGCTCGGGCCTCTGCCTGCTGGCCTGCTGAGGGACTGTCGGCTGAGGTACTGCCTGCTGCACTGGCTGAGCGCCGGCCATGCAGCTGAGCCAAGTGGGTCAGTGCCGCCGCAAGGTGTTGAGGTGTCAGGTGGCATCCTGCTGAGATGTGGGCAGTGGGGTGTGTGTGCAGCTGACCGAGCACGGCTTGCAGCTGCTGGTGTGTGTTGGTTAGCTTAATGCAAGCCATCATCTCAGCGGGCGATTGTGGCACTTGCGCAGGCAGCTGTACTGCAGCATTGCTGACTGGTGCATCTGCATTGGTCGTGTAAGCTGTGGGTGCTGATGCAATGGTGTGGTTGCCTGGCTGCTGTGCCGCCATGCACCAGCAGCTCCAGCCCCATCTGCTGGCGGGCTTAGGTGGCACAGCTGACACAGCTCCATTGTGCACATTTATCCTGGATGGAAATGCTTTCATCCACTACGAGGAGGCTGTGCACGAGGCTCATTCATCCACCCCGCCGACGACGGTCAACAAACCCAACATTTAGCATCGGTAGTAAGCGACGCCTGTGGCCGCACGGCTGGATGTAAGCAGTCTTAAAGCCGCGGCTCAAAGTTCGTTGAAGCTGTTACTTGGCAGAGGGTTGCGGCACAGTCGGTTAGCTCGGCAGTGTACCTTTTGTTGCCGTGCCAGCTAGCCATTGTCTGGCAGCGCGATGCTGGAGTCGCTCGTACGCTTGAAAGCGGAGTCAATCCCGGGTCTCGTGACATACGCGCCAGGTTTGCCCTGTGACGACTTCTATGATTGCAAAGAGGTGGTCTCAAGCAGCTTCTAAGCTCCTGCAGGACTTGCGGACCCATCGGGCTATTTGAGCAGCAAAGGATGGGGGCTCCTCGCAGGTCTGAAGATGATTGATTGCATGCCTACCTCAATCGCTGCGTGTCTCAGCTGTCGTTGGCTTCGTCACATGCAGGGCTTGTGAGCAGTGCGATCTGTCTCATTATGTACAAAGCTAGCCGATACGTGACGCCGCTTTTCTTTCGGCAATCGTACGGAGCGCTCAGCAGAGAGGACAAACGTAACTGGGACTCAAGGTAGCTTCTGATGAGGTTCATGTGTGTTCCACATGAGCTGCACATATGTGCATGCCCTCCACGCTTTGCTGCAGGTACTCCTCAAACATTCATTCAGCGCTCTGTGTATACTTTGCATATGAGCTTTTGTACAAGAGCAACTTCTTCTGGCAGGTGCGCACGTCGCATGATTGAGAATGGAACAGATGTGGTACAGCAGCAGCGGCTGTAACAGGCTAACAAACCGCGCGCATTCCCTGGCACTGGCTGCAGGACGGGCCTGTCCCCATGATTCTGCGCACATCCCCCTCTACATACCTGGCGCTAGGGGTGTCATTTGGGTACTTTGTCATTGACTTCTGGACCTGTGTCAAGTACAACGTGAGTGTGGGCTCCTCAGCATCAGCCCAGCAAAACGCCAAGCATTTATGGTACAGCTGTGCCAGGCTTGCAACCATGCATGGTCAGGCTTCCAATCAGGAAAGGGCTGGCTTGCAACCAGGCGCGCTTAGTGAGGATGCTCCAGCAGGCATTGCAGATGCAGATGCACATTTCTTGTGCAAGTGGTGTAGCATGGACAGGCCAGCTTATGGATACTCCAGGAGTTGAGGAGCAACGAATTGCAGGGTGTGACAGCCCTGAACAGGGCCACATGGAGTGGAGCGCTTGGAGGACAGGGCCACATGGAGTGCACAGCTAGGGGCGCAGGCAATGCAGCCGCCTCATGCAAGGCTGTGTGTAAACCAGCATCAGCACGATGAGTGGCGCCTGGCATTGCTGCAGCAATGAGAGTCAAAGGGTTAGCCATGGGCTGTGCGCAGCGGGTGGCATGGCAGTGCAGTCGGGTGGCACGGAAGTGCAGCTGCCTCACGCAATGCTCTGTCTAGCGTTCAGCTGGACGGCATGACAATACAAACGCTTCACCCCATACACTCCTGTCCTGTGTGCAGCTGGGTGGCACAGCAGTAGTGCTCCACCACACCAATGCATGCCTCTGTCTTGCCCTGTGTGCAGCTGGGTGGCACAGAGATGGTGCTCCACCACCTGGGGTCGCTGCTGTCCGTCACCACCGCCCTGGTCACTGGGGACGGCCACATGCACACGCTGTGGATGCTGGTCACGGAGTTCACCACGCCGCTCATCAACAACCGCTGGTGGCTGGATAAGATGGTGCGGGACCAGGGGTGCGTGTGGGGCAGGGATTGACTAGCAGGCAAGGCGGCGGCCATCCTGCCGCATCCTGCTGCACTGCAAGGCTGGGCTGGGTCAGCTAGACATGGACCAGGCATGCAGCTGGGCTGGGCTGGGCTGGGCTGGGCTGGGCTGGGCTGGGCTGGGCTGGGCTGGGCCTGCTAGCTAAACGTCCGGCAGCATGCAGCATCTGGGTGTGGACCAGGCATGCTGAGTGCAGGGCCGGAGCTGGGCCACACCACCGCTCAGTGCCAGCAACAGCCACCAACACTCATTGCCTTCATTGCCCGACAGGGTGTGCAGGATGTGTTAGACTCTCACAGCACCTCCTCAGCTGCCTCCTGCTCTGCCAGCAATGGCGGCATGGTCAGCTTTGCAACCCAACGTGCCGGCTCCTCCTGGCCCTGTTGGCCCTCGTCATCCTACTCAAGCAGCCGCCCACCCCCTACTCCCTGCTTTGCCTTATGGCCTGATGGCATTTCGGCCTGATCTGGCCCTGGTGGCCCTCGTCATCCTCGGCTCCAGCAGCCACTCAACCCCTAGTTGCTGCTTTGCCTGGACCCCTGCTTGTGCATCTGCGATGGCTCTTGCAGGGCCTGAGAGCGCACAAACTCTACGTGGTCAACGGGCTATCGATTCTCGTCAGGTGCAGCAACAGTTGGTTGTGTTCAGGGGGTGGCTATCAACGAAGAGCCAGAGCCCTTATTGCTGCTCAAAACAGGCTCTGAGGTGGCTCTGATGGAGGGGTCAGCAACATGGCCAGCAGTGATGAAGTGTGGCCTTGTGCCAACAAAAGGGTGTCTGCCAGCTGGAAGGGATGCCGCACACCGCCACGACTTCCTTGGACTGCATAGCTTTTGTCAAGCCTGCTTGCACATGCATTCATGCGTGGGTGCTCTTGCAGCTGGATCTTTGCGCGCCTGCTGGTCTTCCCGCCTTTCTTTTGGATCGTGTGGCAGACACGGGACCAGGTCACGGAGATTGTGCCACTCTCCAGGTTCCTCTGTGAGTGAAACAACATGAAACTGCTGTGCCCGTGTGGCAATGGCTTTGCTCGCTTCTATGGCATGACCCAGACAGAACCAGGTCAGGACCAGATTGAGGCAGCAGGCTGCAGAGGCACCTGGCCTCCACCACAGTTCTCTGCCTTCCCTGCCTGTCCAGTCTGCAGGCCTGCAGGTTTACCCTGTGCCTGCTCAAATGGCTTGGCATCCACAAACCCACTGCCAGCCACTATCACTCGCTGCTAGTTCATTGTTGCCCGTTAGTAGCCGAATCTGCTGCAGCTTACATGCCTCATTGCTGGTAACAAGCAATATATATGCCCCTTGTGCTTAGCTTTGGGTGTATCTCATGCTCTTCTCTTACCTCTACTCTTATCTTATGTCCTGCTCTTGTCAAGCTTTTGCACAGAAAGCACACCACCGGCATTGCATGGCACTGCTGCAGTTGTTGCTTCAGTTGTCTTTGTCGGTAATGGTGGTGGTGGTGGTGGTGGTGGTGGTAGTCGGTGGTGGTGGTGATGATTCACACTGCCACAGGTGATGATGATGTACACTGCTAAGCTTCCAGCAGCCACTGGGCAGGGCATCCATCCATCCTTTGTGACTCGACTGTGGGTGGGTGCTGCTGCTGCAGTGCTGGTGGTGCCCATCATCCTCACCTTCCTCAACCTGTTCTGGTTCTACAAGATCGTCAAGGGCGCGATGAAGATCTTGACCGTGCCTGCCGTCAAGAAGACCAGCAAGGCTGAATGAGGGCTGTCATCGACACGCATGCCCCAGCCTGGCATTCGGCCCCATGGCGCTGCATTGTCTGAAGGTTGACAAATGCATGGCGGATGCTGTTTGTCTACACCGCTGCCATCGATGCTGACGATGACAAGCCATTTGATGTGGCGGTGGCGATGAGGAGTGGAGGATGGCAGAGCCAGTAGCTGGGCCAGAGGGGTGCGGAGAGGGCTAATGGCAGACAGACACGCTGTGGCCCTAAGCCATGGCAGGCCCTCTGTGCAGTCTCATTCGTTATGACCCTCAAATAGCTTGTCTCACCAGTGATGAAGGGGTGGGTGGAGGGGGTACGTTTTAAATAGGTACGCTTTAAATAGCAGGGGTGAACTCAATGCACCTGGCTCGGTAGGTAGGTGCGATGCATCTGTCTCTGCTACTGTACTAAGCGCTGCTGTCAGCGGAAACGGTCACGCCCAGCTGGTTGATTTGTCCTTCCTGTGCATCCTGAGGAGTCAGGAGTCCCCAACATGGGGTTGGTAATCTTCATGCAAGTACTCGCTACAAAGTGCACCGACTTCGGTAGCGTTTGTTGCATTGGCACCTGCGAATTACTCCGCACCTACTGGCAAGCGGCGCATTAATCCTTGCATCAGAGTCCATGCCGGCGCAAGCGATCGCGGACACACCTCAGCTGCTCATTACCGATTGTTCTAGTGGTGAGTAGTGGCACCAATGAGGGAACTCCGCCTGGCATCCAGCCGGAAGTACAATCACATTTCAGCCCGCCTTGCTCGCTCCGCGAGCCTCTTGTTGGTGCAGGCGGTGTTGGAGGGCTATCGCTGGGCATGTTATGTATCGACATTGCTGCAAACGCGGGAAATGTGCGTATCTCTCTCGCCAGTCCCACAAGAAAAGGGACCCTCATCCACAAAACGGCATGTTGTGAGCTGACTACTGTGACTTTCCAGACTTTCGATACATAACTCTGTTCCTTACTCAACGTCACAGCTGCTGGAGAAGAAAGCACGTCATTTCATTGAGTAGGCTTGTGGGAACATACTTTGGCGTGACCTAACTTTGCCTTGCAGTGCTGACTAGCCCAACCGGACCACCCCCTGGCAGCCCCACCACCACCCCCTCCCAGCCTCCTGGCCTCCCAGCCTCCCAGCCTCCCAGCCTCCCAGCCTCCCAGCCTCCCAGCCTCCCAGCCTCCCAGCCTCCCAGCCTCCCAGCCTCCCAGCACACCCTCCCAGCCCCCCTCCTGCTGCACCCCCCTGGCAGCAGCAGGCAGCAGGTGTTGGTGCCGCACCTGACCTGCCCCCCACTCCTGCTGCACCCCCCTGGCAGCAGCAGGCAGCTGGTGCTGGTGCCGCCCCTGACCTGCTACCCCCCTCCTGCTGCACCCCCCTGGCAGGAGCTGGCGGCTGGTGCTGGTGCTGCCCCTGGGCTGCCCCCCCCTCCTGCTGCACCCCCCTGGCAGCAGCAGGCAGCTGGTGCTGGTGCTGCCCCTGGGCTGCCCACCCCTCCAGCTGAGCAGCAGGGGGTCAGGGCGGAGCTGGACACCAGCTCGACACGCAAGCGGAGGGCGGGCGGGAGGGACCGGACCCAACATGTCGAGCAAGGTAACGTAGCAATGGCCTACACACCTTGTGTGGCCTTACAGAGTGGCCAGGTAGTAGGTACTACTCACGAAGCGGTCAAGCAATGCACCAGCGTTGTATACTTCCGAGCATGGGTGGAGGGGCGTCGTTACATCGGTTTGGCGTGCTATGTGAATTGTTTTGACTGCGGCGACTGTCCCTGACTGTTTGCAGAGGCTACTGGGCCACGTCGGTCGCGGCGGTCGGTCGCGGCGAGGCCCGCATGAGCAAAACTGGCATGAATTTGAATGTCAAGATTCGAGCCGCCATAGCACTCAGCACAGTGCACAGTATTTAATGTTACAAGCTGCACCGCATAGCTGACAGAGTCCTCTATCCAGGGATGTGCGAAACCTAAATAGAAACCACGTGGCTGAGACGCGGCGTCGTTTTGATTACCAGGGGTCGGTTTCCTATCATTTCCAGCCATTTTTTGAATGTTGGGGACACCTGATGAGGAGCCACGCCTCCCCATTTTGTGCGAAACTTCAAGCTACAGGATGAAGCTACCATGTCTTGGCTATGCTTCCAGCTGGAGATGCTCCATTGCCCCCGCTGGGCCAGCCGCATTGGACACATGCTACGTTTCTTCACTCAACCAACAACTGATTACGTACAGTGGCACGTAGAGGGGCCATTGGGCCTTGTACATTGGAGGTACCTTACGGGCATACGGCATGGCGGGAGGACGGCGCAGCGCGTTTGTGACCGGTGTCGCGACAGGCATCGGCAAGGCGGTTGCCTCATCGCTGGCTGCACAAGGATATGCGCTCACGGTAAAGGATTAGTCCACGTAAGGCGCACACAATTACTACACCTTCCCTTTGCGACCGGGACTCTGCTGGCTGCAGCTCGTGGACATCGATGGGCCAGGCGTACTTGAGACAGCTGCTCATATTGAGCGGACGCATGGTGTGCCCGTGGCAGCCCGGGTTGTGGATGTGCGGGACGCTGAATCCCAGCGAGAAGCGTTTGCCGCCCATGTTGCGCAGTACCAGAGGTCGGTTGTGCCAAGTCAGCAAGTCAGCACGACACGGTTGCAACTGCATGCGGTCCTTTGACACTTGGCCCCCTCGTCTGCGGCGCATGAAGCCTCGGTTACCTTCCAGCACTTTTGCCTGGCGCTCTGCTACCCTGGTGTCATGCTTGTGGCGCAGCCAGCTGGGCAACAGCTGGCAGTCAAAGAGCAGCCTTGGCTGGGCAGTTGCCTCAGTCTTCTAGAGCAGGTGCAGCTGCGGGATGCCACTGCAATTGTGACCACTGTCCTCATTGCCCTCTGCTTGTCCTCACCCAGCCCTGCTGTGTGAGGGAATGCAGCCAGCATAACAGCAGCAGCTGTGGAGGGCTGGGCAGCTGTGGGGGCATAGGCAGCAGTGGGGTGTCGGGCTGCAGTGCCTGGCTTCGCCTTGGGGACACTGAGGCAGCCTGGGGTGCTACCAGCAACACTTTAGGGGGCGCAGCTAGCGGTGCCTTGCCCAGGCGGGGGGGAGGGGCAAGGGCAGCAGCAGGGTGGGTGGGGGGCCAGCAGCAGGAGGGAGGGGGCCGAGCAGCAGGGGAAAGGAGTGCAGCAGCAGGGGGGAGGGGGACGGCAGCAGGGGGGAGGGGGGGGGGGGGAGTGTAACATTATTCGGGGCACCATTTCTAATTGCTGGTTGAGTGTGTCGCAGACTCCTCCCTCTTCATCCCGTTGTTGCTGCAGCCGGCCCAGTTGCCTGCCCGCCCGCCCACCTGCCCTCCTGCCCTCCATACCAATGCCACCCCACTCAAGCTGCCTGCCAGCTGCCTGCCAGCTGCCTGCCAGCTGCCTGCCAGCTGTTGTTGCCGCCCCCCTGCCTTGTCTGCCCCACTGCCTTTCCTGCCCCCTCGGCCAAGACCTTCCACGGACCTCGGACCTGCACTCCTGTAGCGCCCCTCATGCTTGTCACTCTGCAGCCTGCTCGCCCGCCCGCCCACCTGCCCTTTGCCACACACCTCCCACACCCCTCCCACACCCCTCCCACACCTGTCACACACCTTCCACACACCTTCCACACCTCACCTGCCTACCTACCTGCCTGCCTGGCCCTGCAGCCTGGACGTGGTGGTGCTGAACGCGGGCATAGGGGAGCGTGGCGACTTGTTTGCTGCCGACAACCAGGGCTGGCAGCTCACCCTGGACGTGGACCTCACCGCAGTCATCCTGGGCATCAGGTAGGCAGGAGGGGGAGCCGGGGGAGGAGGGCAGCTGAGGAGTTGAGGGTTGTTGGGGGGTGGGGGCAGGGGGCAGGGGGCAGGGGGTAGGGGGCAAGGGGCAGAGTTGGGTTTAGTGCTCATGGTATGGCATGCACCTGTGTTGCCTGTTTTGGCTCGTTGCGCTGTGTCCAGGCTGGCGGTGTTGGCTCTCCAATCGTCAGGCCTGTCAGGCACCATCGTCAGCATCGCTTCAGCTGGAGGTGCGCCTCACCGCCGCCCTCGCCGCCGCCGCCGCAGCCGCAGCAGCAGCAGCAGCAGCAGCAGGAATTGGTGGAGCAGAGGGGCAGAGGGGTGGAGGGGTGGAGCAGAGAAGCTGCTGTTGGTGGTGTTTGCTCGTCAGGCCATGACCAGCAGCCAGCACGGCTTCTGCGCCCATCGGCCTGAGCTGCAGCTGTTGTTAGAGCTTGATTCGTTGACTGGGTCCCATGGGCTGGGCTGCCTCCATCATCCGGATGCTCCTACTGCCGCTTGGCCCCACCCGACTTTGCGTAGTGAAGCAGCCCAGCAGATCAAAGGGTTAGAGGGGGGATCAAAGCCATGAAGCAGAGGTGAACGAAGAGGGTGCAAGCCATGTGAGCCATGAGCAGGAGTGAGATGCAGTTCAATGAGTTTCAGCAGCAATGACAGCAACAGCTACAGAGTTTCAGCAACAGCTGTCTTCCTTGCAGGCACTACCCAGACCACACACAGGCACCTGTTGCCCCTCCCTGCAGCTGCGGCTGCAGTCGCCACTTCCGCCTGTCTCCCCTCTCCCCCTGCCCCCCCTTGCACTCGCCAGCCACCTGCTGCTCCTACTGCCGCGTGTCCCCACTCTCCTCCTTACCCCCCCTGCCATGCCCTGGTGCTGCCCCCTGCTGCCTGCTGCCGCCCCTGCAGGTCTATTCCCCCACCACGCCAGGCCCTCCTGCTGCCCCTGCTGCCCTGCAGGTCTGTTCCCCATGCCTGTGGCCCCCGTGTACGCGGCCAGCAAGGCAGGGGTGGTGCACTTCACACGCTCCGCTGCACCAGGCCTGGCACGCAAGTCCATCCGCCTCATGGCTGCATGCCCGGAGTTCGTGGACACGCCCCTGGTCAGAGCCCCCCACCACCCCCCATCTCCCCTCCCCCTCCCCCTCACCCTCCCCCCCCTCCCTCCCCTCACCCCCCCCTCCCGACCTCTCGCCTCGCCTCGCCCCCACCACCCCCAACATATAACTGCTCCATGCTGCATCACATGTCCATGACACCTCCCCCCCTCCTCCTCCCCCTCCCTACCCACATCCTCACCCCTCACCCTCCTCCTCCTCTAGGGCTGCTCTCTTCATTGCCATGGCCAACCACCAACCAAGGCCTGCACCAGCCAGCCTGCTCACCTCACCACCCAGCACCACCCAGTGAACTCCCCTGACCTGGACCTGGCCACCTGCTGCCCTACGCCTGAACCCCAACCGTGCTGGGGCACCCTCCCCCCCCCACCCCCCACCCTCCCCCCCCCACCCCCCACCCTCCCCCCCCCACCCCCCACCCTCCCCCCCCCCCCACCCCCACCCCCCACACCCCATCCCCCACCCCCCACCCCCCACCCCCCACCCCCCACCCCCCACCCCCCACCCCCCACCCCCCACCCCACCCCACCCCACCCCACCCCACCCCACCCCACCCCCCACCCCCCACCCCCCACCCCACCCCACCCCACCCCACCCCCACCCCCACCCCCCACCCCCCACCCCCCCACCCCACCCCACCCCACCCCACCCCCCACACCCCACCCCCCCCACACCCCACACCCCACTCACCCACCCCCCTGTAGGTGCGCAAGCTGATGGTTGAGGACCCGGGTCAGGCCAGGCGGCTGCTAGGCTCCCTGGACATCCAGCTGCTGCCCCCCCAGGCTGTGGCTGACCTGGTCCTGGACCTCACGCAGCCCCAGGCCAAGGTGTGCAGGGCAGTGGGGGATGAGGGTGGAAAGAGGGGGGAGAGAGGGGGGAGAGGGGAAATAGGGGGTGAAAGGGGGGGAGAGGGGGGGAAGAGGGCAGGGGAAAAGGGGGAAGAGAAGGGCACTTGCGGAGGCTAGGAAGCAACAGGAGCAACTGACTGGCTCCTTTGTGACCTGACGCTGACCCTGACCCTGACCCTGACCCTGACCCTGACCCTGACCCTGACCCTGACCCTGACCCTGACCCTGACCCTGACCCTGACCCTGACCCTGACCCTGACCCTGACCCTGACCCTGACCCTGACCCTGACCCTGACCCTGACCCTGACCCTGACCCTGACCCTGACCCTGACCCTGACCCTGACCCTGACCCTGACCCTGACCCTGACCCTGACCCTGACCCTGACCCTGACCCTGACCCTGACCCTGACCCTGACCCTGACCCTGACCCTGACCCTGACCCTGACCCTGACCTGACCCTGACCCTGACCCTGACCCTGACCCTGACCCTGACCCTGACCCTGACCCTGACGCTGACCCTGACCCTGACCCTGACCCTGACCCTGACCCTGACCCTGACCCTGACCCTGACCCTGACCCTGACCCTGACCCTGACCCTGACCCTGACCCTGACCCTGACCCTGACCCTGACCCTGACCCTGACCCTGACCCTGACCCTGACCCTGACCCTGACCCTGACCCTGACCCTGACCCTGACCCTGACCCTGACCCTGACCCTGACCCTGACGCTGACCCTGACCCTGACCCTGACCCTGACCCTGACGCTGACCCTGACCCTGACCCTGACCCTGACCCTGACCCTGACCCTGACGCTGACCCTGACCCTGACCCTGACCCTGACCCTGACCCTGACCCTGACCCTGACCCTGACCCTGACCCTGACCCTGACCTAGGCCCTGCCCTGGCCCTGCCCCCCTGCAGGCCGGCAGCGTGGTACTGCTGCGCCAGGACGGCTCCAGACTGGCATACCCTTTCAAGGCGCCCCCTAGCCCCCGCCAGCAAGAGCAGCCCAACCCCCACTTCCCTCCCCAGGGGCCCCCAGCCGACCCCCCCCAGCCAGCGGCAGGGCAGCGGGGCAGCAGCTGGCTGGAGGGCCTGGGTTGCTGCGCCCTACCCCACCACGTACGCCAAAGTAGGTCAGGAGCAGGCAAGCAGGACCATGGGTGGGGGGTGGGACTGGGGTCAGCCAAGGGCTGGGTGGCAGAGGGCAGGGGGTCTCAGGGGGTCTCAGGGGGGATGGTGGCAGGTAGGGTGGGGGGAGGGTGGCAGGGGGGAGGGGGCAGGGTATAGGGGACCAGGTAGTACTCATCTGCTCTCGACCTTCAGTGTGATGATGTGTGATCCGCCTGGAGCTGCATAGCCAGCAGGCACTGCAGCCATTCCAGGCAGCTGTGATGCCACCAGCTGGCTGGCTGCTCCTGCCCCGCAACTGCTGCCTGCCAGGGCTACCACACACAGGCCTACCACACACCACACACCTCATTGCCCAGCTGCCCCCGCCCCAGCGCCGGCCCCTGGCCCACCCTCTTCCCTGCCGCACGTACCCCCACCCCCCTCCCTCCCCCCTCCCTCCCCCCCTGCAGCTTCAGGTCTACAAGCTGTCCCCTGACTTCTCAGCCGCCACCCCGGCTGCTGCACGCGCCCCTGGCCCCCCTCCTGACACCCCCCCCCCGGCCAGCTGCTGCTGCGCCGCGTGTTTGTAGGCATCAACG
>JASKMD010000013.1:1529961-1553226 GCA_030144725.1 Haematococcus lacustris
GACCTGCCTGGCAGGAGGTGTTGAAGGCGGAGTACCCCAGGGGTGTGGATGTGGTGTATGAGGGGGTGGGCGGCGAGATGTTCAATGACGCCATGGGGGCACTGGCGCAGTGCGGCCGCCTCATCATCATCGGCATGATGAGCCAGTATCAGGTCAGACACACAGGCCGGCTGCTGGGGACCTCCCCTCCTCCCTCCCCTGCCCCCCCTCTATGCCTGCCCACTCCGCACTCTTGCCTTGCCGCTGCCCCCTCTCCCTGCGCCCCATCTGCTCCGCCTCCCCTGCTGCAGGAGGGCTGGCCGCTGGCCTCCCACCCGGGGCTGCCTGAGAAGCTGCTGTGGAAGAGCGCCTCACTGGTGGGTGCGGCCAGGGGCCAGGGGCAAGGCAGGCGCAGCAGAGGCCAAAGTCGGGCAGGCGCAGCAGGACAAGCCAATCCAAGTAGGGCCAGGGGCCAGGCAGGGGCAACCAGGCCAGGGCTGAGTCTAGGCAAAGTCGGGCCAGGAGCAAGGCAGGCGAGGTTGGGCCAGGGGCAAGGCTACTTTCGGTAAAGAATCAAGAGAACACGAGATACAGGGTGTACCTACACGAGATACAGGGTGTACCTACAGGGTGTACCTACTGAGGTCCTTATCTGTAAATGCTGAGCTGCATCAGGTGCCTAGGCGAGTCAACTGACTGCAGTGGGATTGAGGGCAGGCGGTGTGTTGTGCGACGGCGGTGCTTGATATCGCTCCTGCTCTGCAGGTCGGGTTCTTTCTGCTGCGCTATGCCTCACACTTCAGGTCACACCTGGCTCGCCTGGTGCAGCTGATGGATGAGGGCAAGCTGCAGGCAAGTGCTGGGCGGGGGGGGAGGGTGTCACAGCCTGCTAAGTGGCGCGGGGGAGGGCAGGAGGGGGAGGGGGAGGGCGAGGGCGAGGGCGAGGGCGAGGGCGAGGGCGAGGGCGAGGGCGAGGGCGAGCACCTTGCCCTGCCCCGCCTCGCTCTGCTTGCTACATGAACTGCTGGCCTGTTCAGCTTTATTCAGGCAGGTGGTGGCGCCCTGTACAGCGCCGTGCAAGGTGTGCTGTGCTGTGCTGTGCTGTGACTCAACTCATTGACTAATCCCTCCTCCCCCACCCCCTACTGCTGCTGCTCCAGCTGCTTCACCTGCTGCTGCCGCGCCTGCTGCTGGTGAGCACACTGTGGGGGTGCAGGTAGCATTGGACCCAGTGCCCTTCAAAGGGGTGGCAGCTGTGCCTCAGGCAGTGGCCCACCTCCACTCAGGACGCAGTGTTGGAAAGGTGGGACATGAGGCAGGCAGCCTGCCCCTCATGCAGCAGTGACAGAAAAGGCTGCTGCTGCCCGGCAGCAGCAGCGGCGGCAGCAGCAGTGACAGCTGATCAGGCCAGCCACAGGCTGTTGTGTGCACACTCAGTGTTCATAGGTATGCTGGCGCTTATGTGTGTGGACTTGTGTGTGTGGCTGTGCAGGTGGTGGTGCAGCTGGCGGACTCGCTGCCACCAGGCGTGCAGGCGGTGCAGGCCCACACCTTCAGCAAGCTGTAGCTAGGCAGAGTGAGCTAAGGGAAGATGATCGTAAGGAAGCTTACATTCAGCCACAACAGGAGAGAGCAGTGTGTGTCTCTAACCTACGAGTCGGGATTGCGTCCCTAACCCAGAAGTCGTTAGAACCCTAACAGTGGTGCTGCAGATTGGAAAGGGGTGAATTATAATGTATCGCTGAGTGCTCCCGCTCCCTGGATGGAGAAGCAGCCACCGAGTCATGCAACCTGTAACTGCACGAACTGGTCAACAAGTTGTGCCCCACGAGGTCCACAGCGGCGGCGGCGGCGGCGGCCGTGACTGTCTCGAAGTAAGCGCCGGCAGCAGGCGGGGAGCTGTGTCACGAGAGAGTGCGATGAGTAACCTCATACGAAGGAAGTCCAGGCGCCTGCGTTACACTGCGAAAAGTAGCCGCACAGCAGCATGGGTATCAGCCCACGCTGCCTGGGCGTGGGGAGGTACGATGTGTCATTCACTTCCCAACAAACGACGGGTTGGCAGGCTTCCCAAACCGCCTCGGCGGTAGTGCTTCTGTCCAACCGCGTAGTAGTCAAGCTCGGTTCAGACGGTCGTGACCACAGGGGAACCCTAAGCCTTCAACTGCATGACATGCGCGACAACAGTCCCTGTGACCTTTGGACATGGCGGAAGCAGCAAGAGGGGCGGCGCATTGTGGAGCAGAAGGTTGAACAAGGCGGCTCTGTGACAGCCAACGGGGTGACCCTGAGCCTGGAGTCCCACGGCAGGATGCACTTCTCATGGGCGACATTGACTGAGATGGAGGAGGCAGACACAGAAAAGTTATGCGCACATGACGCGTTCCTGGCTCAGATATCGCGCTCCCATTCTGCCCCTATCGACCTGAGCTGCTTGAGTTGTGAGACTGCTTAGTGCCTTAAGCCTTGAACTCTTAGCCTTGAGCTTTGTCGAGAGCCTTATGTTGACTGCAGGCTGGTGTTCATGCACCGGTGTAGAACTAGTTGAGTGGCTGGACCCGTTGCCTGCAGAGGTGCAGTGTGTCTGTAAGCAGCGTACAAGTATAAAGCAGGCATTGCCTGGAGAGCGCTCCTGCTACGGCCCCCCGCTACTTGTCCAGTGAAACCATAATGTACCAACGGACCAACTGACCTGAACGTCTTCGTTGCCCTCACCAATGGATGATCATGGGGCACGGTGCTCCTGAGTGCATCCAAGGTTGTGAACAGGCACAGGACAGGTCACGACACATCTGCTCTTCACATCTGCATTTTCACGGCGAGCGGGGGCGGGGGCGGGGGCGGGGGCGGGGGCGGGGGCGGGGGCGGGGGCGGGGGCGGGGGCGGGGGCGGGGGCGGGGGCGGGGGCGGGGGCGGGGGCGGGGGCGGGGGCGGGGGCGGGGGCGGGGGCGGGGGCGGGGGCGGGGGGCGGGGGCGGGGGCGGGGGGGGGGGCGGGGGCGGGGGCGGGGGCGGGGGCGGGGGCGGGGGCGGGGGCGGGGGCGGGGCGGGGGCGGGGGCGGGGGGCGGGGGCGGGGGCGGGGGCGGGGGCGGGGGCGGGGGCGGGGGCGGGGGCGGGGGCGGGGGCGGGGGCGGGGGGGGGGCGGGGGCGGGGGCGGGGGCGGGGGCGGGGGCGGGGGCGGGGGCGGGGGCGGGGGCGGGGGCGGGGGCGGGGGCGGGGGCGGGGGCGGGGGGCGGGGGCGGGGGCGGGGGCGGGGGCGGGGGCGGGGGGCGGGGGCGGGGGCGGGGGCGGGGGCGGGGGCGGGGGCGGGGGCGGGGGCGGGGGCGGGGGCGGGGGCGGGGGCGGGGGCGGGGGCGGGGGCGGGGGCGGGGCGGGGGCGGGGGCGGGGGCGGGGGCGGGGCGGGGGCGGGGGCGGGGGCGGGGGCGGGGGCGGGGGCGGGGGCGGGGGCGGGGGCGGGGGCGGGGGCGGGGGCGGGGGCGGGGGCGGGGGCGGGGGCGGGGGCGGGGGCGGGGGCGGGGGCGGGGGCGGGGGCGGGGGCGGGGGCGGGGGCGGGGGCGGGGGCGGGGGCGGGGGCGGGGGCGGGGGCGGGGGCGGGGGCGGGGGCGGGGGCGGGGGCGGGGGCGGGGGCGGGGGCGGGGGCGGGGGCGGGGGCGGGGGCGGGGGCGGGGGCGGGGGCGGGGGCGGGGGCGGGGGCGGGGGCGGGGGCGGGGGCGGGGGCGGGGGCGGGGGCGGGGGCGGGGGCGGGGGCGGGGGCGGGGGCGGGGGCGGGGGCGGGGGCGGGGGCGGGGGCGGGGGCGGGGGCGGGGGCGGGGGCGGGGGCGGGGGCGGGGGCGGGGGCGGGGGCGGGGGCGGGGGCGGGGGCGGGGGCGGGGGCGGGGGCGGGGGCGGGGCGGGGCGGGGCGGGGCGGGTGTAACTCATATTCACCCACATACGGCCCCACCCCTTCAGGGAGAAGTACAGGATGCGGGAGCAGTGCCAGAATTGTTGTATGCGTTGGTCGCAAACCTCATGACACGCTGGCACAGCCCCTGAGCCTCAACTCCTCAGCTGCTAGGACGCATGCCTGAGCCCCATCCCTGAGATATGTGAGGGAGAAGAGAGGTCCATAAGACGAGCAGCAAGGCTTACGAGTCCCTTACCAAAAGCCCCTAAACCAGCCGCATCCAGCACCCCTACACAAGCACATCACGGGGAACAGGCACAGCAGCCCTTGGGAGGTCTTAGTGACGTGGCATGTTCCTTGATGGTTTCTCGTGGCATGACAGCGGTCGCTATCGATGGGCGACCAGGGCAGCCGGCCCACCTGTGCATCACGTGGTGGCTGTGTGGGGCCCTGTGAGCCGAGCTGAGGGGCCGGATGTACCTATGCATTTGAGTTACATACAGCTGACACTTGGACAGCGAGTTGGCCTGTGTTGAGGGCCACGTGATGCGTGGGTCACAGGATGCCACAGGCTGGCGGAGGGCATCCCTAACACAGTTCACCAAGGGCCCACCGACACCCATCCTGAACCTTTAGCCTAGCGACATCTGCGATGCCAGCCACAGGGCCAGATGCCTGGCGCATGCATGCATGCCTGGTCTAATCATGCACCTCCCTTCATCTTGGCTGCCTTTGTAAGGAGTGTGGCACTGTGGCAACAGAAGGGGGACAGCAGCAGGGTGGCTCCCACACCCTGCAGGCCCAAGACCTCCCTAGGTCTGCCCACATCTGGTCCGGGCGCAAGAGGGGTAAAGGCAAGAGGGGTGTAGGGGGCAAGTCCTGATTCACGACTCGTGAACACTGACAACCTCGGCTGGGAAACTTTAGATAAAAGTGCGAATCTGCGGCTCTCAACAAATTCTAGCAGCAGCGGAGTCCTTTCTTGAGCAAGAAAGAGATGGTGAGGCACCTAAGCCTGGGAAGCTACCAGCTGCTATTTACTTCTCGGCTGAACAATGTAGGTCCCAGTGACGCTCCGGCTACTCAGTCAGTCAAGGCAATCGTCCGCCTGTCCAGCCGCGCTGTAGTCAAGCTAGAAACATCCGGGCGCCGTCACGCGGGAGTGCTAAGCCTTCAGCTGCACGACCTGCGCGACAACAGCCCCTGCGACCTTTGGACATGGCGGCGGCAGCAAGAGGGGCAGCGCATTGTGGAGACGAAGCTCCAAAACGACGACTCCGTGACAGCCAACGGGGACGTAACAGCGAACGGGGTGACCCTAAATCTTGTCACCGTCGGCAGGAAGCACAGCTCCGGGGCGACATTGACTGAGATGGAGGAGGCAGACGTCGAGCAGCTGTGCCAAAAATACGCTGAGTGGTCAGAACACAGAGGATGCTACCTGCCCCCTATGGACTTGAGCTCTGTGGAGGATCAGGTGGAGGCTGGGGAGGGGAAGGAGCCTAGGGAAGAGGAGAAATGGTGGGAGGTGGGACTTGAAGAGTTCTTGAAGGTTGAAGCTTGAAGCACTCTGTGGATGGGGCAAGGCGGAAGGAGATGCCAGAGATGGTTGGGGTGATGTGGAGTGAGCGGGCAAGGGAGGGGCAGGGAGAAAAAGATGAGGGAGGGGAGGTCATGTAGTACAGTGAATGGCGTCAGTACCATGAACAGCCGTGAGCAGCTTTGAGCAACTAAGTTTTGTTTATCTGTTGTGAGTAGTTGAGCTGCTTTAGGCTATGTGTGCTATGTGCGGTTACCATGAGAGACACTAAGTCCACACATGCAACTCATATTCACCCGCCCACTCCCTTAACTCAAAGGGAGGTTGACAAGTAGCGGGAGGTGTGCCAGCATCACCCTATGCCGAGGTCTGAGTCATGCAGCGGTACAGGCTTGTGTTGTGCGCAAACCCCATGCCTCCCTGACGCAGCCCCCCAGCCTCAATTCCTTAAGCTACTAGCACCCCTGAACCCCATCCCTGTGCCTAAGGAAGAGGGGAGGCCCATAGCACAAGCAGCAAGGCCATACCACGAGCCCCCCCTAAACCAGCCACGTCCAGCACCCCTACACAAGCACACCACGGGGAGCAGGCACAGCAGCCCCTGGGAGGTCTTAGTGACGTGGCATGTTCCCTCATGCGTTCTCGCGGCATGACAGTGATGGCAGTTGCTAGGGTGATCGGGGCAGCTGGTCCCGCTGTGCATGTGCGGTGGTGGTTGGCCCTGGTCAGCAGGGCTGTGTGGGTCCATGTGAGGTGTCAAGGAAAGGTCTCACAAGAGCCAAGCTGGGGGCCAGATAGCTAGGCAGCTGACTCACTGGCAAGCCTGGATAGTGAGCTAGCTTGTGTCGAGGGCCACGCGTTGGGTGCGTCACAGGATGCCAGTGGCTGAGGACACCATACCACCTGACGTAGGACCCATGCATGCATGCATGGCCTGGTCATGCCCCCCCTTTCATCTTGGCTGCCTAGTGTTGTAAGGGGTGGCATGGCAGACGCAAAACCACGCTCGCCACTGAAAAAGCGGAGGATGCTACCTGCCTCCTATGCACTTGCGCTTTGCGGAGTTTGCGGAGGGGCAGGGGCGGAGGCGTAGGGGAGGGGAGGTGGCGTAGGGAAGAGGAGAAGGGAGGATGGGAGGTGGGCTTTGAAGATTATATGTTTGCAACAGACTGTGATTGGAGTCATGTGGATTGAAAGGGAGGGGCGGGGAGGGAGATGAGGAAGGGGAAGAGCTATGGGACAGTGAATGGCGTCAGTACCATGACTAACCTTGAGCAGTTTTGAGCTGTTGTGAGTAGCTGCGTGTGTTGTGCTTTTTGTGTGCTTACCATGTGAGGTCACTGTCACTGAGGCCCCTGGGAGGTCTCAGTGACGTGGCATGTTCCCTCATGCGTTCTCGCGGCATGACAGTGATGGCAGTTGCTAGGGTGATCGGGGCAGCTGGTCCAGCTGTGCATGTGCGGTGGTGGTTGGCAGCTGCCTCACTGGCAAGCCTGGACAGTGAGCTGGCCTGTGTTGAGGGCCACGCGTTGGGTGCGTTACAGGATGCCAGTGGCTAAGGACACCATAACACCTGACGTAGCACCCATGCATGCATGCATGGCCTGGTCATGCCCCCCCTTTCATCTTGGCTGCCTAGTGTTGAAAGGGGTGGCACGGGGTAACTGGGTGATAGGGTGACAGGAGCAGGGTGACAGCAGCAGGGTGGCCCCCCCACCCTGCAGACCCAAGGCCTCTCTCTAGGTCTGTCCTCCTCTGCTCCAAGCGCACACCATGTCACGGCTGCCCTAAGGCAGGGGGGGTGGAGGCAGCATGGAGCAGCCTGGGGCAGCAGCAGCTGATCAAGACTTGCAAGGGGCAAGGCATGATATGACGAGTAGCCATGTCCCTTAGTTAAGGGCCGTAGTGCAGGGTGGTAGAGCAGGGCCAGCTTGGCCCACCCAATGTGCAGTTGATTGAGGATGTAATGTTTACAGCATGACCCCACCCGTTCTCACACTTTGCACTGTTCAACAGGTCCAGCCACTGAAATAGTTTCGCACAGGGCTCTGTCTGGGGCGGAAGCAGCGTCAGGGAGTGGGATCAATGCTGCTGCCTTCCATGGCCTGGGGAAGGGTAGGGGCATGCGCAATGAGGCAGGGTAGAGGCCGCAAGAGTTGCCGCTGGGGTGGGGTCACGGAGGAAGAGGCTGGGGGGTGCAGTAGCCGCTGCCGTTGCCGTCACTAGAGGGTCGTAACGCGTCAGGCCTAGTGGGCATGTTTAACAAGCCCTGGCGATGGAGCGGGAGGCTGTGATGCAAAAGCTTTTCGGGTCACCCGTCCATGCGTAGCTCCATATGTTGTGGCTGGCTGGTCATATGCCTGGCAAACAGGGCTGTGACTATACGGGGTAAGTTACGGATATACGGGTGGTAACCCGTACGTATGTATATCCGTAAGTAATACGGGTCAAATCCGGATCCAACCGCCACCCGTATGTGTGAAGCACCCAGTGACCTTCAAGCCCCGCAGCAGAATTAGTGCGTCGCGACGAGCGCACATCGACTGTCATGGAGCTGGGGTCACCACGCGCCACTCAGCGTCTTCAGATGCAGACACTTCATCCAAAGTCATCCATGGCCATGCGGAGGATGTGCAGCAAATCCCTCAGAAACCGCAGCCGGACCGACCAGCCCAGCATCAGCACACCGGTCTGGTATCAGAGGCATTTTGGCGCAAATGGCGATGGTTGCGCTAGCGACAGGCGCATGTGCAAGTTCTGCTCCTTTGCTGCAAAGGCCGCCCCTGGCAGCAACCCAAACCACCTCGGTGCACACCTGCTAACAGCGGCCTGCTCGTACCTTTCGAGTGCCGAGGCCATGGCTGACTCAGCCAACGTGCATGTCGTCCGTCAGCACCTAGAGGCCAGGCAGGGCCTGGCAGGCCCAAGCCAGGAGGTTGGCAACAATAATGTTGCCCGCTTGCTATTGGAGTGGCTACTGCGTGATGGTGCTGGAAGGCATCTGGTGCTGGAAGGCATCTGGCGCAATACTCACGTCAGTGGCGCACGCTACAAGGGCGCCATTTCACTGCATGCATGACTTCATTGCATGGCTGAGATGGGGAGGGTTCAAGGTTCGGCAGCCTAGCAACCCAGCAGCTGCTGTGACAGTGCAGACCTGCTTAGGCACGAGGCTGAAGTTGATGTTGATGGCTGATGGTTGGGCTGCGAGAGGTTGGGATGAGTTAAGGTTGCAAACACACACAAGTAACAAAGTAAGCAAGTAATTTAGGTTTGCGGAACAAGGGAAAGCAGGGTTGGCGGAAGCAGGGAAGGCGGAAGGGGAAAGGCGAAAAGATGCCCCGCATGCTTGCATGGGCCGCTTACGGCGGAACCTTACGGATTGGTTAGGCGGAACCTTACGCGTGTGACCACGTATTACGGTAAGCACGTAAGCGGATCCGTATTCCGTAAGCCCGTATCCCACAGCCCTGCTGGCAAAGTCAATGGCCCTATTATCATCCCGAACCCTCAGTGGCAGCTGTCAGGCTATAGCTAAGTGTTTTTGTTTGAGCAAAGCGGGTTTGAGCAAACGCTACAGCCTGGGCGAAGATGTGGTTGTTGCTTGTTGCTTGGGTGAGGTCAGCACATACTGTTGCAGCATACAATCACGTGTTGAGGTTGCAGCTTGACAAGCTTGTAACAACACATCTAGGAGCAGCTGCCAAGAGAGGTTGACAGGGTAGGCCTGAGCCTCCATCCGGCCCTTGCATTACAATGATAGAACACGAACACAGCATAGCTACAGCACCTCCCAGGCTTCATAACAAAACAACCCATCAATCTAAGAGGTGCCCCTGCCTGCTCCTGCTCATGCCCAGGTTCATAAGCCACAGCTGCTTCAGCATTGCTGCTGCCGCTGCTGCTCTGCCCCTCCAGCTGCTCCTGCCTTGCACCAGCCCATATGCTGCCCTGCAGCACCTGGACAGCGCGTTTGCCCAGCTGCTGCTACCCTGCTGCAACATGGCAGCCTGCTCCTGGCAGGCCCTGCTGCTGCTCCTCCCTCCCTGGCTTGCTTTTCCACCAGCCAACCTCTCAGCTGCGGCACTGACTACTTGTTACTAATCTGCGTTGCGATCATGTCCGCTGCTTCCTGCACTGTGGAGATCTTCTCCGCGCCTACAGACAAGGGCACGTCATAGCGCAGGTGAGCGATGCCGCTGTTGGAGCAACAATCCGGCTGCTTGCTAACGAAAAGTGCTCACCCTCCTCATCAAGGGTCAGCTCGAACTTCTCCTCAAGTGCCATCATGATTTCAACCTGACCAGGCGAGAAAGAAACGATGGCAGTTTTGGGATAACTGGCACGGGCGACATCGAGCCGGGCCTGCTCGTCTGCCTGTTCGCACTCACCGTGTCGAGCGAATCAGCCCCCAGGTCAACGAACTTGCTGTCAGCAGCAACCTGCGGATAAAGTCTCGGGTGAGCTGGCGTCCGGCTAACAACAGTCCCGCTCCCTGCCCCGCACCTTGTCAAGGTCAGTGCCGAGCTGCTGGGAGATGATGGCACGCACGTCAGAAAGCACCTTCTCCTTGTCCTGAAAGACAGCAGCGGGGCGGCCGGTGTCAGTGCATTGCCAGACCCCATCGCATTGCCTTCATGCACTCACAACGGTGGCGCGGGTGATCACTACTCGCACTGCTGGGCGCACGCGGCTAGGGGCCTGCGTTGCTTTTGCGTCTTCGTCAGTGTCATCCGCAGACAGGCATTGCAGATGAAGGCATCCGCACCTGCACGCGGCTGGTGGATGCCAAGGAGTTGCGCAGAGACAGAGCCATTGCGATGAGAAGATGTTGTGCTGTAGGTGGGGATTGCTGCTGGTTTGTAACGCTACTCGAAGTAGATGGGGCGATGAAACGCCCGCGCATGTCACACCTTGTTAATGGATTACCAAACAAACATAAGGGGCGCAACCACACTGCTCGCCTCTCGCACCTGTTGTACTGCGGACCCTCTTAATAAGTTGTGGTCCATCCACTTGCTAAACGAACTGGGTTAGAATTAGAGTTCCCGAGTGTAGCATTAGTCCGGCCAAGCCAGCATCACATTCTGCAGCCTTGGCGTGCTCTGCTGCTTGCTCACTGGCGTTTGTTGCGGCATAGGGCTTTGCGAGGGGCGAGTGATTGGGGTAACTGGGATTGCACCCCTATTTAGTCGCCATGTGCATGTTGAGATCATCCAGCAGAGCTGCATGGAGTGTTTAACTGTGATGCTTACCATGCCAGCCTTATCCTAACCTACGCAGTAGCATCTGGATGAGCTGGTTCCTGTCCCTCACGCGAGGACGTAAGGTGGGCTCACTGAAGATCATCAGGGTGGCCAGCTGCCCCGGCCACCATGCTGTGGTTCATCACACAGGACACAGCGCCACCTGGCCGAGCTTGGACATGCCACGCTGTGCGTCATGCGGTGGCTACCGTTAGACAGATGGCCGTGTGCAATGGTGGGTCAGTTGTTCCATTGTCCCAATACCCCTGCCTCCCGTGCATGGCGGGTGCCTGTAGCACTGTGGCGTGCTGGCTGGCAGGAGCTGGCTGATAGGGCGCACCCCTACTGCCCAATACTACCAGGCTCACAGCCAGCCAGCCAGTGGCCCTGTCCTATTCAGGCCATGCAGGGGAGGCGGGCCTCCCTCCCCCCCTCCCCCTTGACCCACTTCCCCCTTGACCCCCATGACCCCAATTGCGTGTGGCACAGCATGGTAAAGCACGCCAGTGTGATCCACAACCTGGCAGCTGACACAGTACAAGGCGAGGCCAGAGTACATATGTGGGTTTAGGGACGGTGGGCAGGAAACATTACCCCAGCCTGATCCGCAACCTGGCAGCCGACACAATGCAGGTGGGGGTGTTCGGGTGCCAGGTTCGGGTCACCTGAGTTATATCAACATGTGTGTGTCGTTAGGGTTAAGGGGCGGGGGGTAGGCAAGGGATCATGCCTCGACAATGCCAGAGTTACTTCAGCTCCCCTCGTTTGCATGGTGTCTGGCACACAGCGGCATTGCGCCTGTGCCTCTTTGCTTGTAAGGTGGCTGTGCGTTGTGCACCCCAGCCAAGGCTTCACTCATGGCTGACTCCTGGGGGAGACCACAGTGCGCCGGCAGCAGCATCTATCCTCCCATAACCCCTCACCCATCACCCTGCTCAGGCAAAAGGAGCCTGTAAAAGCTCTTGATGTGAATGATGTGAAACTCTTGAAAGGCTCTCATCAGACAGCACATGGCAACTGAGTTTGGCGGCAAACACCATGCTTTGGGGAATAAAATAGCCTGACAGGGTCAGGTAGGTTAAAGAACACTGGTGGGAGTGAAGGCCGGCACTATGTACCTGCTGCTTGCTCACTGGTGGTCGTAGTGGTGTTGGTGTGTGCGAGGGTGTGAATGGGTAGAGGCCCAGGAGCACTACACTTTCTACAGGAGGCCAACACCGCTGTCTAGGGTGAGGTGTGCGCTAGTGCGTGCATCGTGTTTGAGCCGCATACCTACATAGCTGCATGGGCTGGTGTGACGTGACAGTTGACATTGCCAATGCCAGCCGTCTCCCACACCCACACCGCTTCACCTGGCCAAGATGTGAGATGCCATGCTGTACACCATGCCATGCTTCATGCACAAATAGATTTTTTTGAGCAGGCCACAGTGTGCAGTAGTGGGCCAGTAGATCCCTGTCTGCATCCCCTTGCCTGCCCTTGACTGCTGGGTGCCTGCAGCACTGTAACAAGCTGGTCAATAGGGGCTGGCTGACTGGTCTCTGACTGGCATCTGGTCACAACTGGCATCTGGTCACAACAGAAGTGCTGGCTGCTCATGGCATATACTAAGGGATAAGCAAGCGGAGGGGAGGTAGTGGAAGTGCAGGTGTGAATTACTGGCAAAAGAAGCTTTGACTTCCTCACAGCAGCATCTTTCTTCTCACATGCTGAGTAGGGTGGCAGCGACGCCGTCATGTGGAAGTCATGACTTGCACCGGCACTATGGCGAACATCGTTGCCCTTGAGCAATGCAGGAAGGGGCCGTTGATTTGAATGTCAACAGTGTGATCAGTGTGAACAGATGGAGAACCCTTGCTGCGCGATGCTCGTCGTAGTGTGCAAGAGCCAATGTTGATGCAGCGAGTCGGTCTAGGAAGGTATGAGGTGCGCTTTACCTCCTATCAGCAGAGAGTCACAAACGTTGGCTTGGCGCAATGGGCCTCCGGCGTAGTTCAGGTTTCAGAAGATGTGGTGGTGAAGCTGGAATCATATGGCCGTCGCAACCAGGGCTGTCTGACCATCCAAGTGCGCGACCGCTACAACAAGCAACCCTGCGACATTGGGACGTGGCAGCGGGATCGCGCGGGGCAATACATCCCGACGCAAGTGGTGAAAAGCGGCGAGTATACGACGACCCACGGGCTGATGCTGAGCTTAGAATCAGACGGCAGGCCCCACAGCGCCAAAGCTTCATTAATCCAACTGGACGGCCGAGAGGGGGTACGAGAGATGTTGCAAACAGAGAGCCGATGGCACCACGTGTTTGACTTGACACAGACTGCGTCTAGCTACGGAACGCAGTACGATGATGATGATGACGACGATTATGATGATGACGACGATTGATCACTTGTGTCTGAGCGTGGCGCATAGTTGCACGAGATGCGAGTGGGTTGTGGTCCAGATGAGACTGGGTTGTGTTCCACAACTTCTTGAACATCAAATCTAATGTTCAGATGCACAGAGCATGTGTCCCATTGCATGTAACAGCTGCGATTGCCGGCCAACATCCTCCATTCAGCATGTCAGCCAGCACCCCACCCTTCGTACAAAATGGCAGCTACTGGCACGGCTTGTGAGTTGCTGAACATGTAATGGGGAAGTTGTCGTGCAGGAGACCTTTGTCGCGTTAGCTCCCGACTCAATCCCGGCTCCTGCTGCGGTCCCTGCGCCGTTCCTTCTCCTTGCCAGCCTTCTCCTCCTTTTTCCTGTATTGGCAGGTTGCATTATGCAGGCAGGACATCAACTGGTGTGAGGGTCAACTGTCAGAAGGACGGTGCAAGGCAGCAAGGATTATGGTTAGGTGCCCCAACCCAGGGCACCAGATAGCCTTAGTCTCAATTGTGATGATGCTAAAACAAGTACAGCCAGGGGGGCAGCAACAGGCAGACAGCACATAGTACAGACAGGCAGTACCACGCTCACCCAGCCCGGCTGGTTCACAGACCTACCTGGGAGATCTGCTGCGGGAGCGGCTGCCGTGTTTGCGTGACTTGCGTCCGCTGTGCTTCTCCTTTGACCGGTGCTGTCGTTCCTCCTCCCCCTCCCCTCTGCCCCGGGGCTTGGCGTCATCCGCGCCCCGGGCTCCCCCTTCCTCCTCATCCTCCTCGACAGAGGCCACTGGCTTGGTGCGGTAGCTGCGCTCCCGACGCTCCTTGCCAGACCCACTGCCAGCGCGCTTGGAGCGGCTGGGACTGCGGTCAGGGCCCCCCCCTGCCTTGCTGTGCTCCTGGCCCCCAAGCCCAGGGTCAGGCACAGCTTCTGCCTCAGCACCATTGTCTGCAGGGCCCTCTGCCTCAACTGCTGCCGTGTGGGTGCTGCCATTAGCTGCGGGGGAGTACGCAGGCTGGCATGCAGCACCGGCGCTGCCTGCCTCTGCCTCCTCCATGGGGCTGTAGAACACCTCTCGGCTATCAGAGGGTGGGGAGTGGTGGACCGGGGCTGAGGTCAAGGGCTGGGAGCTGGCTGGCTTGCCAGTGTCCTGAGCCGCTGGCGGGCCTGAGGATGCAGGGCTGGAAGACTGGGCCCGTCCGCCCTTCTCATCCTCTTCCACGGGTGATTGCTGCTGGCGGCGTGGGGCAGGGTCAGGTGAGCTATCCTGACGCCCCTTGTCCTTGTCCCGCTCCTTCTCACGCTCGCTCCCCCGTGCCCCCTCCCGCTCTCGCTCTCCACCCCTCCTGTCCCGCTCCCCTCCCCTCCTATCGCGCTCCCGCCCTGTGTCACCGGCATGCCCGTTATCTGCCTCCCTGCCCCCGTCACGACCACGGGCTCTGCCGGAGTCCTCACGGCCGCGGCCCCGTTCGTCACGCCGGTCGTCACGCACACGGTCCCTGTCCCGGTCTCGAGGTTCGCGGTCCCGGTCAGCGGGGCGCGCCTCGCGGTCACGGTCCCTGCGGCAGGTGCGGGCAGCCAAGTGGTGCTGGCAGGGGCAGGGCAAGGCTCATGGTGAATTGGATAGGGTCAGGGCAAGGCCAGCCTCAGGCGCACGCAGGGGCAGGGCCAGGGCCAGGCTCATGAATGGCTCAGCTTCAGGCGGACTGGAGGGGAGAATCAAGTGTGGCCAGGAGGAAAGGGGGAGCAAGGCAAGTGTGAGATTTGGTCTGAGCTAGGACAAGGCCAGTTCTAGGCAGGACTCTGGGAGAGCTGTGCTTGTGAAAACGCAGGCGATGCAATGCCATGCAAGAGCCACATGTCATGGATAGCCAGGGTTTCAGGTTGGACTTAGGCAGGAGTGTAAAGCTGCTCTTGTTCGAAGCTGGGTTTGGTCGAGTTTCATGTTGAAGGTGGCTTTCATGATGAGCTGGAAGAGGGGGTTGGGTAGCACCATGCGGTCATGTTGTCCCATCCTGCTCCCAACCAGGATGTCATTCTCCCCAGCGCACCTGCTGCTGCTGCGCCTGCGG
This sequence comes from Haematococcus lacustris, assembly GCA_030144725.1. Lineage (NCBI taxonomy): Eukaryota > Viridiplantae > Chlorophyta > Chlorophyceae > Chlamydomonadales > Haematococcaceae > Haematococcus > Haematococcus lacustris. Next base: position 1,545,056 of record JASKMD010000013.1, read on the forward strand.
TCCTTGCGCCGCTCTCTCTCCCTCTCCCTCTCGCGCAGCTCCCTCTCACGCTCCCTCTCACGCTGCCGCTCCCTCTCCCGCTCCCTGTGAGGCCAGCGGCAGGGTGCTCCCACTGGGCTGTAGGGTTACTTCACTCCTATTGAGCTGAAGCAGGTCTAATGCTGGTCACTGCTGGCCCTAGCTTGACCCCAAACAGCCCATGCTCCTTAGGCCAGCTTGTGGACCGTACCCTGCTGGGCAGCCTCACCCCCTCTCCCATTAGGTGGCTCTAGGTGGCACTGGATGGCACCTCCCACAGGCACTAGGTGGTGTCAGAGAGGCATTGTTGCCCAGCAGCAGAGGCAGGCTGCCATAGGAGAGCTGGAGCCAAGGGGTCAGGGGCACACAAGGCATTACTGTCATAACGCACAAAGCTTCCTCTCAGCTTCCTAGCGGCAGTGCAGAGCCAGGCTCCGTGTAAGGTCACACTCAGTGTGACCGGGGTGTGGCGTCTGCCCGCTGCAATGATAGCGATACAGGGCCAAGGGACAAGGAAGAAGCCAAGCGCACCTTTCTCTTCTCTCCCTCTCTCGCATCTCCCGCTCCTCCCGGGCACGCCGCTCTCGCTCCCGCTCCCGTTCCTCCCGCTCCCGCTTGTCTCTCTCCCTTCGGTCGCGTGACCTGCTGCGCCGCCTGCCAGTGCAAGGGGGCAGAAGGCCAGGTAAGGCACGCAAGATGAGGCTGGTGTGGGTGGAAAGGATCACACAGGGAGAGCTCTGGTGCCTGCCTGCCTCCCTTGCACCACTCATCAGGGGTAGCCTCCTGCTCCATTCACAGCCCATTGCACTGCACTCGACCCCGCAAGATGGCCACCGCACGAGGTCCAGCCGTGCTCACCTTGGGGAGCGTGAGCGTGACCTGCTGTGGGAGCCGTCCCTGGCGCGCTTGGCCTTGGCATCCTGCTTGTCCAGTGCTCGCTGCTGCTGTTCTACGTCCAGAGTCGCCACTGCAGACGCTGTCGCGGCGGCGGCAGCAGCAGAAGCGGTGGCAGCAACCAGGGCTGCACCCAGCTTGGAGCCGCCACCTGCTCACAGCACAGCACAGCAAACAGCACAGCTCGGCCTACCCTACTCTGTGTCCTCCCATTGACAGAGTCAGACACACCAGACCAGCATGCCCCACCTGCAGCCCCTGCTGCCATGTTGCACATCTTCACACAGCCTCTGGGCACCAGAGTGTCACACAGCGTTACATCTTTTACTACCCCTCCTGGCACAGCGACCTTGCCTGCCCAGAGACTACCCACGGCCGTTGCCACCTTTGACTACCCCTGCTGCCATGTTGCCACCCGTCATGCTGTCATCTGTCGTGCTGCCATGCTGCCACGACTCTGTGCCGGGAGTGCTGGGAGACACGCGCAGCTGCAGCACCTGGGGAGCTGGCTGTGGTGCCCGACACCAGCTTGCTGCCTTGCCCTGCTGAGCTACTAGGCCATGAACTAGACTGTGGAGCTGCAAGTGGTACATGCACTCGGCAATGGATGTGGCTGATGCGACCACCAGGCATCAGCCATGATGGGCCCAAGGCAACAATGCTGATGAGAGGGGCTGATGGAAGGGTGGGGCAGGGGAGGGGCTCGTGAGAGGGGAGGGCAGGGCAGGGGAGGGGGTGATGGGAAGGGATGATGGTGGTGATGACGGTGTACACCTAGACAGGGGAGTTGATGTGGAGCATTGACCCACCTGTTCCACCACTGAGACCAAACTTCTTGTTCAGCCGTGCCACTGCCTCCTCTGCAGCCTTCTGAGGGTCCAGCACCGCCCTCTCTGCCGCCAAGCCTTGCTGCTGTCTTGCCATGGCTCGCATCTGGGCCACTTGCACCGCCAGCCGCTGGGATTGGAGCATGGCTTGCTGCAGCAGTAACACATACCCCAAGCAAGTCAGCTTCTGACCTTTGGTGCTGCCTAGGCCCAGGCTAGCCAGAGTACATACCCAGGTATTGCTGCACCCACCCGTCATATCAACACGGTATGCACCAACTGGCACGACAACGCTGGATGCAGCTAAGGACATGCAAGCAAGCCCTGAGGACAGTCCTAACCCTGTCCATGTATCTGCTTCTCACAGGCCTGCCTGCAACCTTGTGTAAGCCCTTGGTAATGCCATGAGTCGCAGCGGTGCCCATTAGGCAACACCAGTCAAGGATGATGAGGATGACAACGGTGTCGAGTCCATGCAGGACAGTTGCACGGGAAGAGGCTACCACCGCCCCTCACCTGCATCTGTTGAATCTGCTGCATCTGCATGGCCAAGGCTGGGTTGGCAGGGACTACGCCTGCTGCCATGGCCGACATGGGTGCCGTGACGTTGAGCGGTCTGTCACCAAACTGGGTGCTGTTCAGCTGCTGTCCCTGCACCTGGGCGTCCTTGGTGGTGAAGGTGACCACAGCCATGTCTTTCTTGTCACCCAACACGTTCATCTCCTAAAGCATGACACACACATACAGCAGCAGCAGCAGCAACAGATGCACGCCTCAGTCACTGCTGTGGTGAGGTAGGCCAAGCAGGGATGTGTCAGACCCCTGCAACTCCACACACCCCTTCTCAGCAGCTGGCAGAGACACAGCAGTGTGCCGGTGGGCTGCTTGCCAAGGATTTGGATGGACTGCTGCAGGAACGTTGCAACTGCACCTATCAAGTCACAGCTTGACATGGGTATGCTGTGGACAAAGGTGAGGTGAGGAGGCCGGCTGACCTCCTCACAACCTAACAAGCGCATTCTGAAACCAGGGAGTCCAGCCAGCACCCTGACCGCACACCACATTTGCCCTGCCCTGTCCTGCCCAATCGCGTGAGCACGGGCTGCTGTGGAGGCCCCAGGCCAGCTTGACCCACCTGGATGGCTCCGAATATTTGAAATAGCTCACGCAGGCGCTCAATGGGCACCAGGGGGCTGATGTTAGACACGTACAGGGTGCGCAGGTGCTCGTCACTGATGCCTGACATGGCGAGGGAGGTGGTGGAGGCGTGGCCCACTGTGTAGCCCAGGGCCGTGGTCTCCGCCGCCTGCTTGCGCTGCGCCTCCTGCTCCTGCTGGGCGGCCAGCAGTGCAGGGTCCATGGGCTCGTGGAAGAAGACGGGAAAGGGGCTGCCCGCAACGGGCAAGCCATTCAGCTCCACGGAAACCTGGTAGTTGCCCTTGATGGGGGGGGTGTATGTGGCGGTGTAGGTGCCATCGTCGTTGTCCACCACAGTCACTTCAATGTACTGGGCGCTGGCTGACCCTCCCACTGCTTGCACCCGCACAGCAACATCCTCACCACCCTCTTTCAGGCGCTTGCCTCTGCTGTCTTTCACATGAACGTAGAGCTTGACTGGTGCACCGGAGTGTGTGCCCTGCGGTTAGGAAGAAGCCAGCTTGATTTTTGCTTTTGGAATTGCTACCCGGGTGACGGAAGTCCGCCCAGCTCATGCGTACCGCGAAGCCTGGTCCCGAGACCATGCAGTGAGCGGGGTCGGGGGGGTACTCATCCTCGTCGTCGCTGCTCTCCTCCTTCTTCGACTTGGGACTCTCGTACTTCTTGTCCTTGGTTGCAGCCAGCAGCGCGCCCACGAGGTTTGCGGTGGCATCTCCTGTGACAACAAGGGCCATTGGCACCCGTGATGGGTTGATGCAAGCCGGGATGGGACAGCCTGCAGTTGCAGGTAGAGGCGACGTTGATCAATGGCGCTGCAAAGTGCCACCTGCGGCTCAGCAGACAAAACGCAGCTGGCACCTGCTGCGAGCCAAACAGCTGTGGGTTTGGTGTTGGAAGAAGAACGTACTAAAGACACAAAACTGAATGGGGGCGCACGCCCATGCAAGCTACTTCATGCCAGCACATATCCCCAGTAAAACTAGGGGCTGCATTACCTATGTTCGTGTTGTTGTTCAGGGCAGCTCCCAGCTCCCTGCCTCAACCCCTTTTGAAAGTGTGGCGATAGACGTTGGCATGAACTACATGCTCCTATGTAAGCAACAGCTTGGGCAGTGCCTAATGCACACATTACTGCGCTCCGGGCTGCTGGGCCTGGACTTTATGTGCTCGGTCTCGCAACATTTGGAGCCCAGGCCAGGATACTCCTTGCTTAGGTCGGTTGCCCCTGGCTCCGTCTGGCCACCAGCACAGCCACACTGGGCGCCATGGGGCCTCCCTTGCCCGCTGGAGGTTGAGGGCTGAGTTGTCCTGTGCAGCCAGGAGCACCACATGAAGCCCCGCACTGGCGCCTCAAACTGCTGGCTTTAGGCTGGCCGCAACAACGCCTGGTGGGCTTGCTGCGGTTCAGTCGCCTCATGAGGGGCTGGGGGTATCCACAGCTGAGCTGACCCGGCTGGTGCGAAACTCTTCCACTGTCACCACCTCGACAGGCAGCATGTCTGTTGTTTGCCACTGTTGGGCCTCTCCACCACCTTGCGGCTGGCCTGCAGCACGGCTGAACAGTGCCTGCCACGTAATGATGATGATGGTCAGGGCCCACTACCTGTTCTGCCCTGCCCAGCCCCAGCCTCAGCCCCAGTCCCAGCCCCAGCCCCAGCCCCAGCCCCAGCCCCAGCCCCAGCCCCAGCCCCAGCCCCAGCCCCAGCCCCAGCCCCAGCCCCAGCCCCAGCCCCAGCCCCAGCCCCAGCCCCAGCCCCAGCCCCAGCCCCAGCCCCAGCCCCAGCCCCTGCCCCTGCCCCTGCCCCTGCCCCAGCCCCTGCCCCTGCCCCTGCCCCTGCCCCTGCCCTCAGCATCTGCTTGGCAGACTTGCACTCCCTTTTGAACTCTCTCATTGGTAGCCTGATAGTATTGCGCTTTGGCAGGTCATTCAGTACCTTTGAGTCGACCTTGTGGTGTGCACGATGTGAAAGGCGACTTAATCGCTGGCTCAGCCGGCTGAACTCGCCCCGGCCAAGAAACCCTAAAGTCCCTTCGAGAACCAGACCAAACTAGAAGGGAAGAGGAAAGGAAGGAAGGAAGCGGAGAATGGGTGATGAGTCGGTGGGCAGTTGGGGGGCGTGGGGCTAGGGCCAGGGCCAGGGCCAGGGCCAGGGCCAGGGCCAGGGCCAGGGCCAGGGCCAGGGCCAGGGCCAGAGCCAGGGCCAGGGCTAGGGCCAGGGCCAGGGGCAGGGCCAGCTTGCTTTGCTAGGTGTTACATAGAACATAGTTATTTTGTTGATACAAGCAAACAAAAACAACAATTTTAGAGGGGGTTTGATATCCGAAAACAAGATGAAAGCCACGAGAATCCTTTCCGCGCAAGCTGGGATGTCCCGGCATGGCTCGATCTTGCTGGCGCTGGGGCTGGTGCTCGCTATTGTGCCGCTTGCGGTGGCAGATGTGTTCCTTATGGTGCGTGAGTACCACACCGGGGCCAGAACTATCGTCATCCGCTCCCTGCAAAAGCCACGGTCCAGTGCTGCTCGGAACCCTTGTTAGCACAGCTCGCACTCCAGGGGGCGCGCCTGGGAGCGCAAAGCGTCATAGGCACACTGCAGCTGTGGAGCAGTTGCTCAGATTGTGCTTTCTGTGTTCATTAACCTGGTTGCAGACACGCAACTACAACCTGGAGCCAGTGCCTGACTTGCAAGCGGACTTTGGGCCTGACCTGCCTGATGTCGGGGTGGTGGCGGTGCTGCGGGTCAGTGCTGCCTTTCTGCGCATGTGCCAGTGCCTTGGCTCATCATGCAGACACTCGGTGCAGCCTGCCATGCTGGCATGCACGTAGCCTGGAACCATGCCCGCATTACTAGTGCAAGCAAGCAAATGCTAGCATGCCTGACTGCCCCTGCCACGGTCATGGCTCCCAGGCAGGCAGCTAGCCTCAGCACCTGGCAGTGAAACAGACATGGCCCTAGCAGGCCCAATGAAGTCCTGGCAAGGCAGGGTCCGAGCCTGGGTGGGCTCTCCTCCTATTGGCAGCAGGCAGGCATTGCGGGTTGCTCTCGCCATCTCCCTGCTTTCCTCTCCCACTTCCTGACCCTGACCCAGCCAAGAGACATCCCGGCCCTTGCCTGGTCCCGCCCTTGAGAGGCCTTTGAACCTTGGCCTTGCCTGCTCTTGCAGCTGGCCAGCCCCGAGGATGCCTGCACCCCCTTCACCTTCACGGACGTGTCCCAGCCCTGGGTGGCCCTCATCTCCCGCCACCAGCAGCTGCAGCTGTCCCTCAACTGCACGTTCGACATCAAGGTAGGGCCAAGGCAGCCACAAGGAGATAGTTATATACCGTACTCTCCCTTTTGATTCGCGTCCGCAAATCAAAAGGAAGAGTACGGTAAGCATATAAATAAGTGAAGAACCAGCTTATCAGCAGACACACAACAGGGGAGTGGAGCAACATGGGGTGTGGCCCCTCGCTGCCTTCCCATCAGGTGTAGGCAGCAGCCAGGGTCAGCCACCTACCGGGTGCCATGGCCTCTGCGTGTGTGCAGCCAGCGCTGCTGCGGCCCATGCTGCTGTGCTGCCAGCACCTAGCTGCTGCTGCTCCTCAGCTAGCGGCCCTGCATGGACTGCTGCCCAGCACCCACTGACACTGACAGCTCCACTCCCTGGTTGTGTGCGCCACTGGGCACCAAGACCCACAGCCTGCACTGATGCTCAGGGTCATGTGCACACCACCTACAGGCCTAGTGGCAGTTTGTGAGTAGCCCCGCATCACAGGCCGCCTCCCTGGCCCTGAGTTCAATACCGGTGCCGCCAAGCCTCGATGCAGCCAGCTGGCAGGCACTGGCACCTGGCCCTCCACCCCAGCATCCAATGCCGCCCGGCCCCAGTTCAATGGGTTGCACTCTGGTCTTGGGACTTCCCTGTGGATGTGACCTTAGCAGCGACCGCTCTGCATGGGCTGCTGCCCAGTCTTGCTGGCCATCCAACTCTGGCCCAGCCCCTAGGCCCAGCACAGGGTGCCGCCCAGCCCCTCTCAACAACATGGCTTGCTGACTTTGTGAGCAGCGCGCATCCAAGCCCCAGCTGTCAGTGTGTGTCTCCCTGCCTGGCTTCTGCATCGCAGGTGGCCCATGCTGCAGAGGCAGGCGCTGTGGCGGCCATAGTGAGTGGCCAAGGGGCTGGGCCTGCTGCCTCCCTGGCTGCCGGTGGCTAGGCCAGTGGCTGCTGCTGATGCGCACCCTTTAGAGAAAGGGTGCCCACAGCAGCAGCACTGACTCACCCCAGTCACCCTTCGGCCATCCCTGCTCACCAACGAGCCTGCCAGGCTGTGCCTTGAAAGCTGCCTATTCAGCTGCCAGCCAGCCTGCAGTGCTGCCTTGAACGGGTGCCAACAGCAGCAGCGCCGGCTCACCCAGTTGCCCCTCTGCCAGCCCTGCCTATCAACCAGCCTGCCGTGCTGTTCCCAAGGAGCTGATCTACCCACCGTAACCCTATTCACAGCCAAGGAGCTGACCTACTCACAGCAACCCTACTCAGCTGCCTACCAGCCAGCCTGCGGTGCTGTGCATAGGGAGCTGCCCTACCACAGTAAGGCTGCCTCAACCCAGGGGCCCCACCTCTGTCCAAACTGTCCACACTTGTCGGCCGGGTAGACCAGCTAGCCTGCTGCGTTATGCCAGGCACGGGTCAGACCTGCCACAGGTCAAGTCGGGTAAGGTCAGGCACAGTCAAGGTCAGGTCAGGACAAAAGGGTGCCCACAGCAGCAGCACCGACGCACCCAGTCACCCCTCTGCCAGCCCTGCCTATCAGCCAGCCTGACATGCCACGCCCAAGGAGCTGCCCTACCCACAGCCACACTATTCACAGCCCAAGGAGCTGCCCTACCCACAGCAAGGTGCCTTAAAAGGAGCCTCCCAGACGCTGCAGGGGCTGTGGCACCAGTCCACCTCTGCCGTGTAGACCAGCCAGCCTGCCGTGCCGTGGTGGGCACAGGTCAGGCCAGGCACAGCTCGGGTACACTTAGGTCTCACAGACCACACAGGAGCGACAAGCATGTGCCAGTCAGCTGCCCCTGGATGCTCCTCCCTTCAACTTCGCCCCATGGGCGTGGCAACCCCTCCCTTTGCCTCTGCCCATAGACCCAGCTCTAGCCCCATTCAGCCTTTCAGTGTGACCCCAGGCTTGCATGAGTGACCCTCAGCCTCAACTGTGACCCAGCAGCCCCAGGTGTGACCTGGTCCTCAAGGTGTGACCCACCCCCTGTTGGGCCAGGTGTATGACGACGTGTA
>JASKMD010000013.1:1553726-1759112 GCA_030144725.1 Haematococcus lacustris
GCAGCAGCAGCAGCCAACTGGGGCAGGGGCCTCACCAATAACTGAGGCCCGGCTCCAGGAGGTACTAGCGCAAACACCGACACAGACGCTGCAGCAGATAGTCACGCCGCAACTGACCTCCATCAACCAAACCATTGAGACAGTTAAGAGCGAGTTGCAGAATGTCCAATACGACGTAGCCAAACTGAGTGTGGGGCACATTGAGCTAGAGGGAGAATCGAGGGAGGTGCGTGCAGAGATGGCCTCAGTGGAGCAGCGCTGCAGCGTGCAGCTGGCAGCAATGGCCTTCAACATCCAGCTAGCAACAGAGCAGCGCAACAATGCGGGGGTGGTGGTCTTCTTTGCCCCCCGCCCTGATGAGGCAGCCATCAAGGCTCTGTGCACCAGCGTCGGCGTCACTGATGCCCGGGTAATGCACTCTAGCCCGACTATCGCTAAGGTCAGTGTCGGCTCCCATGCCTCAGCCCTCAGCGTTCTGGCTGCTGCCCAGCAGGCCGCACTCCCAGCAGACCTGGGCAAGGGTCCGCTGCAGCGTGTCGTGTGGCCAGCTCGCCGGCAGCTGCAGGCCGTTGTGGATAAGAGCAGTGTGCGGTCCCCTGTACACGGCATGCGCTTTGAGTGCAACAAGTCACGTACAGCCATCATCACCACCTGGAAGGGGAAGCAGATTACCTACCCCCTGTTTGTCCACCTCAGCAACCTCAGCAAGCCAGACCTGAAAAGCATGGATGAGTGCAGCATTGAGGCAGCCTGTGAGTATGCGGCTGCGGACCAGCCTGCAGCCTTCCTCCTACCAAGGTCCCTCGCCACCCGTCAACAGCAGCAGCAGCATCAACAGCAGCAGCAGGGTGCGGCAGCGGCTGCTGCAGCAATGGAAGAGGACAACCAGCCTGCAGATCCTAACCCGCCCCCCCCCCCTAACCGGGTGCAGCGCAGTGCAGCAGCAGCAGCAGCAGGGGGCCCTAACCGGGCACCAGCCGGCAAGGCTCCGGGGAAGGCAGCTGCGCCGGGCAGCCGCCCCGCCTCGCCTAACCAGGTGCAGCGCAGTGCAGCAGCAGCAGCAGCAGCAGCAGCAGCAGCAGCAGCAGGGGGGCCTAACCAGGCACCAGCCGGCAAGGCTCCGGGGAAGACAGCTGTGCCGGGCAGCCGCCCCGCCTCGCCTAACCAGGTGCAGCGCAGTGCAGCAGCAGCAGCAGCAGCAGCAGCAGCAGCAGGGGGGCCTAACCAGGCACCAGCCGGCAAGGCTCCGGGGAAGACAGCTGTGCCGGGCAGCCGCCCCGCCTCGCCTAACCAGGTGCAGCGCAGTGCAGCAGCAGCAGCAGCAGCGGGCCCCAGCCAGACAACAGCCAAGACTGTGGCACCTGGTCGCCCCACCCTGCCCAACCAGACACAGCGCAATGCAGCAGCAACAGCAGCAGTCCTCGACCATCTGCCCCCCCCCCCGCCCTTCCCCCTGGGGGGTGGCGGCCACTCGGCCCCAGGCTCCCCAACCAAGAGCCGCCCGCTCTCTCCCCCTTTGGGGAATCACCGCACAAGGCATCAAGCGGGGTTAGGTGCGTCTGGGGAGACTCCTACGGGTAAGCTCAGGGCGGTGGGGGCTCAGGGCGTGGGAGAGGGTCGGGGCTAGGGACTCGCCCCCCGGGAGCTCAGGTTAGCGGTCCACAATGTGAATGGCCTTAAGCATGACACCACCTCAGTCAAGTTCACAGCTATTAGGAGGCTGGTGGCCGAGCATGATGTCATCGCTCTGTGCGAGACACGCAGCAATAGGATAGCGGAGTTCATGCAGCATGCGCCCACCCATAGTGCCTTTCACACTACTGTTTCACGTCAGGGGGTGCCGGGTCAGGGGGTGGCCCTTCTGCTGCGCAAGGAGCTAGCCAGGCACGCCAGGCTATGGCGCACCAGTAGTGCCATGCAGCTGCTTTGGGTCAGGCTGGCAGGGTGTGTGTGTGGGCTTGAGGGCGATGTGTTGCTGGGTGTGTGCTACATACCCCCCGCTCACAATGTCTCCGAGCACTTCAACCACTTGCTGCTAGAGCTCCAAGAGGCTACATCACACACACCACATGTCCTCCTGATGGGTGACCTGAACTCTCATTTAGGCAAGCTGAGCGAGATAGGTGACCTCCATGGCTGGGCCATGCTGCATCCGGAGCTTTGCGTGCCTAGGATTGGCCCAGCCAAGTCTAACTTAGCGGGCAGGGAGCTAGTTGACGTGCTATCAGCTACAGGCCTTGTTGCCACCACCGGCAGGGGACATGGGGACATGGGACAGCGCACCTGCAGAGCTAGCACTCGCACGGAGCACATCATCATGTCTGAGTCGGTTTACTCTTTGAGCCACACATCTTCCTTTCCCGACGCTTGTCATGAGTTTGACCACTCCCCCATCACCCTGTCTTTCAAGGCACCAGCACAAGCCACTACGCACATTCACACCTGCAATGCTGACTGCCACACTGGCCCACAGTTGCAATGGAAGCCAGATCAGGCTGCACGGTATGTGGGTGCCCTTATTGCCTTGGAAGAGGAGGTCATGGCTGTCAAGCAGGCTGTTGAGCAAGGCACACACCCTGACTCCATCAACCGCTTTGTGCATGACATCATATCACGGGCTGCGGGCAGTGCGGGGATGCTCAGGCCAACGCTCTGCCCATTGGCGCGTGTTGACAAGCACACCACAGTTAAGCCTGCCTGGTTTGACCGGTCATGCAAGGAGGCTAAAGCCGCACTCTGGCAGGCTCTGCGTAGCGGGGAGGCCTTGCACCTTTACAGGGCTAGAAAGCAGGCCTATAGGAGGCTGGTTGCTAGAGCTAAGTCTGCGTGGTCCAAGCACAGAGCTGCCAAGCTTCTAGACATGCTCAAGCACAACCCTGGGGGTGCACTCAAGATGCTCCGTGTCAAGCACGCACGCCAACAGTCCATGGTTCCCATTGACAAGTGGCATCAGCATCTGCAGGCCTATTTCACAACAACCACTACGACACACGAAGCACCCGATGTGATCCCTGAGCCAGCCAGGACCAGGCAAGCTGTGCCTGCCCATTTGCAAGCCGTCCCTCTTGGGAGAGGCAGACTTCACTCTGTCCCTGCCCCTGTCACAACACATCCGCCTGCCTATGAGCTGCCCCATCTTGACAACATCACATCCATTGTACAAGCACAACTACGTGAGCTCAACAATGACACAGCACCTGGCCTGGATGGGCTCCCAGCCCCCTTCATCAAGCACGCCCGCACAGTTGAGGAGGGTGTTACCACATACTTGTTGCTCCCTCTGCTTGCCACATGGTTTCACAGCATGATGCGCACGGGGATCATCCCAGCGGCTTGGAAGGTAGCTAGAATCAGCCCCCTCTTCAAGGACACAGACCCCACAGACCCCAACAAGTACAGAATGCTTGCTGTGAGTAGTGTGTTGTACCGCCTGTATGCTAACGTCTTGCGGCACGTGCTGACTGCCTGGTGCATGACACACAAAGTGCTGCCAGCTGAGCAGTTTGGGTTCATCCCGGGACGCAGCACCATGCAACCCATGTTCATTCTGCGCCATCTTGTCCATGCTCAAAAGGCTAGCGCAGATGCCAAGCACCGCAAGCTTTTCACTGCCTTCATTGACTTCAAACAGGCCTATGATCACATACCTCGACAACAATTGTGGGAACACTTGCGGGTTGGGGTCAAGCTGCCACAGCCCTTGCTTGCCTGCCTGGAGGGTCTGTATAGGGATGATAGCTATGTGCTGATAGATGGCCCCCACCGCACCCCCCCAGTGACTCCGGACCAAGGTGTCAAGCAAGGCTGCCCCATCAGCCCACTCTTGTTTGCTCTCTATGTTCACGACATTAGTAAGGAGTTCCTGGGTCCTGTTGATGCTGTGAGAGTGCAAGGCACACCTGTCACCCATTTCATGTATGCTGATGACCTGACCCTGGTGAGCACCTCGTCCCACGGGCTGCAGCGGCTGGTCTGCCAGCTGCAAGGCTTTGCAGACAGGAAACACCTTACAGTCAATGTGGGCAAGTCAAAAGTGATGGTCTTCAATGGCAACTCACAGACTGCAGCACCTAGCATTGGGTACAAGCATGAGATCCTGCCTGTGGTGAGAGAGTTCAAGTATTTAGGCATGCACTTCAACCCCAGCGCCACCCCTGCTTTTGCTGCCACTCATATGAGGGCTGGCATGTTCCTCGCCATGCGCCAGGCGTGCAAGCGTGCCAAAGAGTATGGGGTCCTGCATGATCCATATGCCCTGTGTCACCTCATTAGAGCGTTTGTGCTCCCCTTAGGGCTGTATGGCAGCCAGGTATGGGGCACTGCTTTCCTTGGGCATGGTGTGCAACTCTCCAACCCAGTGCAAACACGCATGCTCAGCTTTCTCAGGTTTGCTGCCAGGGTACGTAGCTCAGTGTCAGGCCTGATGGTGCTGCATGAGTTGGGGCAGCTGCCCCTCCAACTTTACTGGCTAAGGGCTGCATGCAAGTTCTGGAACACTGCCAAACTTTCCCACAGTGACCTGCTGATGAGGGTCATCAAGGCAGATGTGGAGTTAGGCAGGAGCTGTCAGGCTAGTTGGAGTGCTCAGTTCCAGCTTGCCGCCAGAGAGCTGATGGGGGGTGAGTTCACCTTGAGCCCGGACATGGTCCTAGGCACCAAGGCTATGGAAGTCAAGTGGCTCGAGAGGTGGGGGAGGCGTTGGGTTGGGTTTGAGGGAGACCCTAGACTGCCTGAGACGGTGCATCGGGAGAGATGTTCGTATGCTGCATGGTTTAAGCATGGGGACGGCATTGGCATCAATCACATGGCACCACACCTGCTTAACAGACAGCTCTCTACAGAAGTTCGCACGAGCCTGACTAGGTTCAGGTTAGGCAACAGCGGTCTGGGGGTGGAGAAGGCTCGGTTTGAGGGGGTAACTTTCATTGATCGCACATGCACCAGATGCACAGAGGGGGTAGTGGATGACGCCATGCATTTCATCTTTGAGTGCACTGCCACGAGTTCCATCAGGGAGCAGCCGGAGTTTGCCTTGACTTTACAGAACAACAATGAGAACTTGCATGACTTCATGTTGAGCCCATGTGCACCTTTGTTTGTGCACCTTGCTATGAAGTGCGTTTCAGAAAGTCCCGAACCCCTTGAGGGGGAGGGCGGCCTAGCAGCCTAACGGCTGACGGCTTAAGCGGTGTAAGCCACATCACATAACCACGCCGCACGGCTGCACAGTTGGCACTTCGGAAACCATCGCGACCACCATAACAATTGCACTGAACATACGATACAGGACGGTGCGTGCGCAGTATCAAGCCCTTTCTGACAAATCCACAATAAAATAGCAATATCTAAGATATCGGCGACCTGGTCACTGAACCCGACACTGCAGTGACGCACAATTGCGCGTGACTCCATGCTTGAAAGCAATTGCAACCGGACACGGGGCTACGCAGACTCGGCGACCATGCCTAGCCTCGAGCGGCCTCACAGCTTTGGCGCTGCCTGCTTCGCCGCGAATGTGGTTGCGATAGCGTCCATGAATGCCTCGGTGTTCAGGTATTGGTCGGGCGTGACGGAGTTGGTGCCTTGCACGCAGATGGCCAGATCTTTGGTCATCTGACCCTTCTCAATGGTCTCGATCACGGCGGCTTCGAGCGCCTGCAGGTGCAGTGCAGGTGCCGCCTACAGCTCGCCTTCCCAGCGCCATCTTCATGCCTACTCAGGCGCGCACAGCTGCTACACCGAATATCACTCCCGAGTCGCATCAAAACCACGACGGCCACACCCGCGCCCCGCCGACTTGCCTGTGTCCATGCGGCCAGCGGCTCGTTCGCGTCAAGCTTGGCCCGGTGCGCCAAGCCTCGCGTCCACGCGAAGATGGAGGCGACCGGGTTGGTGCTCGTCGGCCGGCCCTTCTGGTGCTCGCGCCAGTGCCGGGTGACGGTGCCTACACAGCAGAAGGGTTCCTCAGGGGCTTAGAACCGGCCATGCTCGCCCCTCCTGTTGTTCTCCGCGAACGCATTGCAGCAGCAGCAGCGGGGGCAGCGGCAGCGGCAGCAGCGGCGGCGGCAGCGGCGGCGGCGGCGGCGGCGGCGGCGGCGGCGGCGGCGGCGGCGGCGGCGGCGGCGGCGGCGGCGGCGGCGGCGGCGGCGGCAGCAGCAGCAGCAGCAGCAGCAGCAGCAGCAGCAGCAGCAGCAGCAGCAGCAGCAGCAGCAGCAGCAGCAGCAGCAGCAGCAGCAGCAGCAGCAGCAGCAGCAGCAGCAGCAGCAGCAGCAGCAGCAGCAGCAGCAGCAGCAGCAGCAGCAGCAGCAGCAGCAGCAGCAGCAGCAGCAGCAGCAGCAGCAGCAGCAGCAGCAGCAGCAGCAGCAGCAGCAGCACCAGCAGCAGCACCAGCAGCCATGTGTTGACAGCAGGGTTAGGCACGCCTTGGCCCACAGCATTGCCAGCATACACAGCATGTCGCCTGGTCACCCTCCCCAGCTCACCACTGCCCCAGGCACCCTGACTTGACAGCCCTGCCAGTACCACGGCTGTGGCTGCACAGCATGGCTGTGGCTGTCACTAAGATATACTGGCATGCACACGTTGGTGAGGAGGTGATGGCTGGCCGGTGAAGCTGTGGAGGGGATGCAGGTCAGGGGCAGTGCGAGGTCTGCGTCACCGCGTCCCAGCAGCCAATGTTCAGGGGCGTGTTCAGGGGCCACAGGGGGCGTGGGGGGCAGGCGACCCACCATGAGCTGCCTCCGCCTCCACAGTCTGGCCGTCAGGGGACACCAGCACTGAGGTCATGAGGCCTAGGGAGCCATAGCCCTGCAGCCAGCAGGGTCAGCCGGCACCGGGTGGATGGAGGGGTGGGGTGGGGCGGGGCAGGGCGGGGCGGGGCAGGGTGGGGCAGCAATGGGGTGGATAGAGGGGCGGGGTGGGGCAAGGCGGGGTGGGGCAGGGCAGGGTGGGCGGGGCAAGGTGAGGTTGGGTGGGGCAGCGATGGGGTGGGGCGGGGCGAGGTGGGGCAGGGCAGGGCTGGGGCAAGGATTGGGTGGGCCGCAGCGTGGCACCCCCTCTCCTGCTGCTGCCGTCTAATTTGAAGTAGTTTGTGAGATCACACCTCTGTGCCGCCAGCTGCTGCCCCAGCTGACATGAGCATAGGAGGTGACGAGGGAGCCTACAGTCCCCTAGCTTTACTGAACGAAGGTGCTGTGCCGCCTTGCTTTGTGTGGGCTGCTGTTCTGCCCTTCCCCTCAACCACTAAGCCCTGCTGGACGGAGGTGCGGCCTGCCCTGCCCTGGCCTGGCCTGGCCTGCCCTGCCCCCCTGCCCCTGGCTTCACCTGGGCCACGATGTCGCTCTGCACATCGCCGTCATAGTTCTTGCAGGCCCACACAAAGCCTCCGCTGCTCTTCAACGTCTGCAGGGCAGCACCACACAGGCAGGGCAGGGCAGGACATAACAACGTGAGCGGGCGAGCAGGCAGGAGGCCAAAGCAACGCGGGTGGGCGGGCGGGTGCCAGGGGGTGGGTGGGCGGGCAGGTCTTGCCTGCTGTCCTCTCACCTGGGCTACCATGTCGTCAATCAGGCGGTGCTCATACCAAATGCCCAGCGCCTCAAACTTTGTCCGGTAGCTCCTCTCGTACTCATCAGCAAAGATCTGCAGGAACCTGCAGGGGCAGGGGGAGGGGGTCAGGGGTGGGTGTTCAGGAGCAGCAGGGAAAGAACAAGGGGAAGCTGTGTAGGAGTAGGGGGAGGGGGTCAGGGGTAGGGGTTCAGGAGCAGCCAGTCATGGACACAGGTCATGGCAAGCGGCAGGAGGAGGAGGGTACGGCAAGTGTGGGGGGTCAGCAGTGGCCCCCACTCTCCTCCACCATCAACAGGCTAGGGCTGGGTGGGCTGCCAGCATGACATGACATGGCTCAGGAGATGATGGTGACGAGGATGGCAGCAGAGAAGGCCATGGCTGCCAAAAGGTGAGCAGGCAAGGGGGGGGCTGCGGGAGGCAAGGGAAGGAAGAGGGACAGGGAGCAGCGAGGGTAAAGGGGGAGCTGTGAGGAGCAGCACGAAGGAAGAGGGGAAGAGATGAGATGAAGGGGGAGAGGTGGGAAGGAGGTGGGGTGTGGGGGGGAGGTGCAGGTAACGGGGCCACAGGCACGCTGGCTGGCTGCCTGGCTGTCAGGCTTGTGCCCCGTCACCCAGGGCCTGCTGGCTGAGGCCACTCGCCTGCCATCATACGCCTGCAGGCAGGCAAGCAGGCAGGCAGGGCAGGGGGTGAGGGGCAGGCAGGCAGAGCAGGCAGGCAGGCAGGCGGAGAGAGGGTCACATTGTGGCTCACCACCAGCAACATGGTGAGGGGCTGGTGTGGAGTTGGTGTATCTCTTGATGCACAGGGAGAGCCAGCTGGCAGGGGGCAGGGCAGGGCCTGATGGCCCAGGGTACTGACCCTACTGGCCTAAGCCCTGACAGTACCCCTGTAGCCTGAGTGCTGCCCTGTGGCCTGTATGCTGCCATGTCTACCCTGAGTGCTGCCCTGTGGCTGATGGGCTGCCCTGTGTGGCCCCCTGGCTGCCGTCTGCCCTGAGTGCCCCTGTGGGCTGTGCCCTGAGTGCCCTGAGTGCCCTGAGTGCCCTGTGGACTCTGCCCTGTGGACTCTGCCCTGTGGACTCTGCCCTGTGCCCTGTGTCATCGCCCTGCGCCACACCTTGAGGATGGTGTTCTTGGTGCTCAGGTACAGCGGCCATTTCTTGGCCAGTGCGTACTCAAAGCAGGAGGTGGCAAAGCCCTGGGGCAGCAGCAGAAAGGGGGGCAGGGAGGGGCCACACCCGCAAGTGAGGCAGGAATCAGGGAGGTTGGTGGCGGGGGCCAGCTGCGTGCAGCAAGACACGGCAGGCAGGAGGAGGTGTGGTGGGCAGTGATGCCCCGCAGTGTGCCCAGTTCACCTGGATGCTGCTGTCCAGGTTGAACTGGCCTTGGGCGATGCCTGGACCTTCAAACTTGTGCAGTTCATAGGTGACAGGGGCAGTACCCTGTAAGCATCACACAATCAGTTGGGGGAGGGGGAGGGGGAGGGGGAGGGTGCGGGGGAGGGGGAGGGTGCGGGGGAGGGGGAGGGGGAGGGGGAGGGGGAGGGGGAGGGGGAGGGGGAGGGGGAGGGGGAGGGGGAGGGGGAGGGGGAGGGGGAGGGGGGAGGGGGAGGGCGAGGCTTACATCTGCAGGGGTGTACACAATCTGCACAGTGCCAGGTCCGGGCACCACGAAGTCCGTAGCCCTGTATTGGTCTCCAAAGGCGTGCCTGCAACGAGGGGGAAAAGGATCAGGGGGCTCCAGGGTGGGCACCACCAGCTCTGAGGTGCAGCGGCAGAACAACATGATGTGGTGCCAGGCGAGCTTGGCACACCCATACTGGTAGAGGTGGATCACTGAGATGCAGCAACATGGATACCGTGGTGTCATGCCAGGCGAGCCTTGCACACCCCCACAGAGCTGGGAAGAATGGTGCATGTCAAAAGGTCTGGCGGAAGCACGGCCATGCCATGCTGACGAAGGCAATGATGCATTGGCACCAAGGCTGGGCCAGGCCAGCAATTTCAGTGAGCCAGAGAACAACAATCGGCCAGGCCAGGTCACTGAGCTCAGAGAACAACAGGTGCAAACAATCGGTGGAAGCATTGCGAGCAGGCCAGGCCAGGCCAGGCCAGGTCAGGCCAGGTCATTAAGACCAGGTCAGGCCAGGCCAGGCCTGGTCTTCACTGAGGGCGCCCACCTGCCCACCACGATGGGCTTGGTCCATCCGGGGACCAGGCGGGGGATGTTGGAGATGACGATGGGCTCCCGGAACACCGTGCCGTTCAGGATGTTGCGGATGGTGCCGTTGGGACTCTTCCACATCTGCACAGCGTGCACGCCTGTAGGGCTGCCACCCAGGCTGGCAGTACCACGCCCCACCACCTCCACACCCCTCTCACACCCCGCAAACTACCTCCACCCCAACCCCCGAAGCACTGACAGCAGGAGCAGCATGGTTGGCAGCAGCATGGTTGCAACATTCATTTGCAACCATGAACAGCGCTGTCAAAGGGGCGGCAGCAGGGAAAACGCCACCCAGTGTGGGTTAGGGCCAAGGTGGAGGTCAGGGCTTGGAGGTGGAGGTCAGGACCCGCTGCCCCGCCTGCTGAGCTGCCGCAGGCGCTGTGGTACAAGCACCCTGCAGGGCCTGGGCCTAGGCTGCCGCCAGCCCTCTGCCTTGCCCCTGGCTGCTGCCTGACACACGACCTGTAGGGCTGCCACCCTGACTGGCGAAACCACGCCCCACCACCTCCTCCTCCCTCTCACCCTCTCCCCCTCTCCCCCTCTCCCCCTCTCACCCTCCCCCCGAGGCATAGGCAGCAGCAGCAGCAGCAGCAGCAGCGTAGCAGCAGGGTAGCAGCAGCAGCAGCAGCAGCAGCCATCGCATGCATACACAGTGCTGGCAAAGGGGTAGGTGCAACAGCAGGAGCAGGGCACTTGCAGCAGAAGTTCAGAGACAGTCAGTGTCAAGCCAATCCAAAGCAACCGCTGCCTTTTGCCCATGTGCACGTGCCCACTGCAAGTGCCCTTTGTGGTACAAGCACCAGGCAGCCCCACCCAGCCTGCTCCCTCCTACCTTCTTCAGCCCGAACTCCTTGACCCTGGCCTCATCAGGGGTGATGGTAGCACACTTGATGCCCACCTTGTGCTTCTGCAGCAGAGAGCAGCAGGGGGGTGCATCAGCAGGGGTCCACCACATCACCCCCTGGACCCCCTTGCACCTGGACCCCCTCAGCCGTCCACCCTACGCCCCACACCCTATCCGCCCCGCCTCAGCCCGTCATGCCAGGCACTGGCCAGGTCCGTGTGGTGAGTCTCCCCTCCCTCTGGGTAAGGGTTCAGAGGGTGGAGGGAAGAGAACAAGGGGCTGGGTGAGGAGGAAAGGGAGGGGAGGGTCAGGGAGAGGGGAATGAGGGAGGGAAGGGAAGGGGTGTGGGGGAGGGGCATGGGAGGGGGATTGGGGAGGGAAGGGTGCAGGGGGAAGGAGGGGGTGGAAAGGAGGAGGGGGAAAGGGAAGGGGACGGGGGAGGGGGACACGGAGAGGGAAGGGCACCTGGCCCGCCTTGCACCTGAATTGCATGAGCCGCCTCCACCGTCACACTGTCATTGGTGGCATCCCTGTTGGGCAGGCCCAGGTCGTAGTACTCGATCTTGAGGTCCAGGTATGGCAGGATCAGCTTCTCCTTGATCATGCTCCAGATAACCCTGCAGGCCGGCCGGCCAGCCAGTTGATCAGTTGGTTCGTCAGATGATCAGTTCATCAGCCAGCCAGCCAGACAGCCAGCCAGCCACCTGGTCGATCATTGAATTGGTGGGCGAGCGGGTAGGAGGCAGGGAGGCAGGGACACAGGCAGGCAGGGAAGCAGGCAGGCAAGCAGGCAGGCAGGCAGGGCAGGTGTGATATCTTCGGTGGGAATGGATTGGTTGGAGCTCACACCATGCACCCACACTGCATCACAGGAGCCCCTTGCTGCCAGCATGGCCCCATCCCGTCACTGTAGCACTGGCCCCTGCCGCCTGCCACCTGCCCCCGCCCCTCCCTTCCTCCTCACCCAGCCCCTTGTTAGCACTGGACCCTGCCACCTGCCGACTGCCGACTGCCGACTGGCCCCTGCCCTTGCCCCCTGGTCCCTGGCCGCTGCGCCTTGCGGTAGCCCCTGCCACAGCCAGCTGCCAGACTTGTGCAAGGGGTGGGGACCCAGGGGTAGCCCCTGCCACAGCCAGCTGCCAGACTTGTGCAAGGGGTGGGGACCCAGGGGCCATGCAGGTCATGCTCCCCTGCCCTATGCAGTCGGTGTGGGTGGTGACGTTGAGGGTGGGGCTTCCTTTGGCTATGGTGTGCCCTATGCAGTCAGTGTCGGTGGTGAGGGTGAGGGTGCTGCGGGATCAGGTAGCAGCTGCTGGGACCTACCGCGTCATTTCATCGCCATCCAGGTCCACCACTGGGTTCGCCACCTTGATCTTCTCGTGAGGGCCCATGGTGGTGAATGCTCTAAGCAAGCCTACAGTCAGGCAGCAAGGTGACCCGGAGGATGTTGAATTGGTGCGGGGGACGAAGGGGTACGCTGGGGTCGTCGCGCGGTATAACGCAGTAACCGTGCCAGTTTCGGAGCTGTTTATTGGCGATGGTCCGCACAGGGTACGGCTACTCCAGACAGCTACGCTGTTGTGTGCACCTGGACAAATGAGCAGCCGATGCGCCTAAACGAGGTTCCGAAGCAAGCCGAAGCAAGCCAGGCAGCAAGCCGTCAATACTCCGCGTGATCACGAGTCGCAGCTACGAGTGTGCAGCTGCCGTTACAAAGAGTTGCCTGTCGCGGTGGCCGCCCTCGTCAGCACGTAATGGACATTTACCGACCTTTTGGTGTTGTCAGAGCGGGGATGACAAAGCGGGCAGGGGCGGGTGCGCTACACCTCAGGATGCGTCGTAATCCCACACCGATGCAGGATGCGGTTAGCATTTTACAAGATGGATGCAAAGCAGAAGCAAGTAACCCCAACTTGGTAACCAACCGATTGGGCCCGGGGGGGGGGTGGAATAGACCAAGCGAGTCAGCCGTGAGGTCGTCTATGGCCTTATTCTCTAGCCTTAGCTGACTCGATGTTTAGCTCTCCCTTCCTACTATTTCTTCCATCCTTAGCGGTGCTTCAGGTCCCCCCCGCCATACAGCTCTACCTGTATGACAGTAAATATATCTGGATGGATACATCAACCATGCTGTATCCTTATCCTCGCCCCTTCACTTCTCCACAGCAGTGAGAGACCGGTGTGTGTCCCTAACCTAGGAGTCGGGACTGTGTCCCTAACCTTTTCGCTAGAGCCCTACCCTATGCACACTCTAGCGCACACACATCCCCTTTGTAAGGGGCAATAGTATTGTTTGTTTGTTTGGCTCATGGCATGATACACATGTCACTATCGCTGCCGCTGGCGCCGCCGCTGCCACTTTCGCAGCGGCCCCTTGTCGCGCATTTGCACCCACTCCTGGCCTGGCCTGCCTGGGTTAGGCATGGCTGGGCGGCCCAGCCAGCTGCTGAGCTCGCGTGGGCGGCCCGGCCCGGCTGCAATGCGGCGGATGTTCAGCGCGGCTGACACGTCTCGGTCGTAGAACCTGCGCTTGATGACATTGCTTGTAGAGCACATCAAGCCCCGGATCCGGGACCGCTTCGCCATGCTGCGCACCGGGTACAGCCACCTGCAAGGCAACATATGTCAACGCTCACTTGTCAAGACCCTTCCTTGCCAAACCAAGTGTCAGGCTGATGTGTGCGATACCATTCTACAGCTATGTAATGACTCCATTCCTACAATGCACATGCACCTGAGGTCTCTCACCTGAAGGACTCTGCCTGGCCCTGCACCACGTTGGTGCGGGCAGAGCTGACCCGGCTGGTACGAATCTCATGCACCAGCACCACACGCCCAGGGAACTGCTTGCATGCCTCCCGTTGCATCTGCTTGACGGGCACGCCCTTGCTGCCAATGCTGCCACTGCCACTGAATGCTGCCCCATAGGCCAAGGCCAGGGGGCGACCTGCGGCTGCTGAGTTGCAGCGTACCTTGGCACCCTTGACAGTCTGCAGCCAAGGCACACAAGGAGAAACACACTGTGAGCTCAGGTCAAGGCATGGCAAAGACAAGCATTGTGAGCACACATACTTGCACACATACTGTCTGGGTACGGCCTACTCACCTCAGCCCAGAACTTGGCCACCGTGCGCTGCTTGCCTCCGTACAGCCGGAACCTGGCATTGGACCAGCGCCGCTTGGAGAGCTCGGCCCACATGGCCGGCCAGGTCGACAGCATCGTGTCAGCGTACTCCCGGTACCGCTGCATCGAGGCGGTGTAGTTGGGACTTGCGACAGCTCGTCCTGCTGAGGCTTGATGCCGGCCATCCAGACCTTGGACACCTTGGCGTGTTCCGTGATGCCGCTCTGCCGGTAGTACTGCCCCGCAGTCAGGCTCCAGCCAGAGCCACCCCTTGCTCAAGCCTCCGGTGCTTCAGTGCCGCCGCATGACGCCTGCATGGATGGGTGGGCACGCCGCGCGCTTCGCTTGCTGCCGCCGCTGCCGCTTCCGCCGCTTCCGCCATTACGGGTCGTCATTGGTGGCAGTGGTCTTTCATGAGCTGAGCCTGGGCCGGGTCCTACACCAAGCGGGTTGATGGGATGCTTGGCGTCGAGTTTGTGTGCCTGCATGACCTCGGCAAGCAGCCAGCTTCCTAAGTGTGACCTGGAGTTTGGCACACTCTAGCCGCAGCATGGCATCTTGCCCAGGCACCCTGACCACCCAGTACCCGGGCAAAAACCACCCTGCTAACAAAGAAGCTTTGCCCATTGTATAGGAGTTGGTGGTGCCACTCCTCTATGCCTCTCACCTACACGAGGCTCAATAGGGCGTGGAGTCCCACTAGGGAGTCGCGCTTGGGGCAAAGATCCCACTCAACTCTTGAATGTTGCTGAGTTTTGCCAAAAGGGGTTTTCGAAGCTGGCGTGTGCACATGCCTGCAGCATGCCGACATCCAAGTATCACATCCAAGTATCAAAACTGGGCTCCATGCGTCAGTTGTACCGCAGTGTACAGCAAAGGAGAACTCTGCATCTTGAGTTGTGGGTGTTGTGAAGCAGCATCTTAAAGGCCCATTGCGCAGAGCGAAACCGTTCGCGTGTCTTGCAGATTGCCGGTCACCGTGGGTGCCAGCAGCTCGGGCGCGCAGGCGCAAGCGCGACGCAATGATAAGGCGTTCCGCGTTAAAATGACAACTCAACTCTCACCAGGCACGCCGCAAAGTCAAATGTCCCTTGCGTGGTGTTTCAATGGGAGGGGTAGCCAACTGTCCCACTCAAACAAGGGCCTTCATGGCTGTGTCCAGGGCATGGGGGTCAACTAGAGCATGGCATGAGGGTCAGCTATAGCATGGGGTCTCCACACATAGGCTGCAGCAAGTGACGTGGCATGTGTGATGCAACGTTAGTTTCCTGAGTTGCTGGCAGAACCTGCCAGCATAGCACCTGTCTGACATCTGAGCATGACTGCATGCACATGTACATTCGAGCACATGTACATTAGAGCACAATCATAGCATCTACACAAACACGCATGTTGCATAGAAATGTTTCGTAGCCAAGCTGCTGGCAGAACCTGCTAGCATCGCATGTGCCTGCATTGCATTTACAATGTGCCTGCATTGCATTTACATTTGAGCATGACTGCATGCACATGTACATTAGAACACATAGCATGTACACAGACACGCATGGATATGTTTCTTAAACTTAACACTGATTGCAATGGCTTTCCTGACTGGGGGTGTTAAAGAATGCAGTCAAGCCATTGAGGCGACTCTTCGTCACCGGGTAGTGTGTGTTTGTGTGACCGGTAGGACTTAAGCAGACTCCTGCGTGAGGCATGACGGCACGGTCGTGCCCTCGCGCAGGTATGGTGTTTGTTCCGCATGCACATAGTTACAGCTAGGGCGCGGCTCCCCCCGCCTAATATTAGGTATTAGATCTAACATGCGTATTAGATGACGATGTTTGATCCTGGGCGTTGTGAGTGCAGCCGTGCGACCCTAGCGCACTGGTCGCAATTGCAAGCGCGTCACATTGTCACTTCCAGCCGGCAGGCAGGCCGGCAGCTGCATTGGCAGCCAAGCGGCGATGGCCGCAATCAGACAACAGAAGTACAGCGGCAAGAATACTGACACGTCTGTGGTGGTGTTGAAACTGTTGCGTGATGAGTGGCGGTGATTGAGTTCTCCGTGACAGACTGGGCGTTGTCAGGAAGTCTGCCCGGGAATCGAACCCGGCCTCAGATCACCTCACCACATCACACTTCTCACAGGGGAGATCCAGATCTCTCAACCGGCATTAGCTTAGCCTTACATGGTCACGTAACATTCCCCCCCACCTGGCTCAGCTGTCCTCAGCTGACCACTGTGGTGTTGCCCCGCTCAGGCACATTGTGCCATCACTCGCGCCCACACTAGCGCTAGGTGTCTGAGTTCCAACCATGCCTCTACCAACAGGCCTGGGCCTCAGCTTCAACATCATCCTTAGCTTCAGCCTCGCCATCAGCCGCCTCCTCAGCCTCGGCACTCAGGTTGTGCTCTGTCAGGTACCTGGCCAACAGCTCTTGGCAGCCCACCAGCTGGGTGCTCAACTACCATGTGTTATGCTCGTCACCGTGTCCTTGCCACTTGACCAGGAACTCAAGCCTTCTCTTCTTGCACTTGCCCTTGCGCTTGCCTTTGCTGGGCTCCAGCGTGTGGCCCACCACCTTCTCCACTGTGTATTGGGGCTCTCCATCTAGCCACTGCACAGGAGGTGGTCCAGCCAGCCCAGGCACTGCCCCTGAAGCATCTGTGCGATAGGGCTTCACTAAGGACACATGGAACACGTTGTGGAGTCGAGACCACTCATCTGGCAGCCACAGCTTCACCGCTGCTTTGCCCACCATGTACTGCACACTGAATGGGCCCACATAGCGAGGCTTTAGCTTACGGACTCCAGGCTGGTTAGCCTTACCCCTCATGTTCTGTGTGCTCAGCAGCACCATGTCACCAGGCAGGTAAAGTGCCTCACGCCGTTTGTTATCCTGATATGACTTCATGCGCTTCTGCGCCCGCGCTAGGCACTGCCTCGCCTGCTCAACCGCTGTCTTCATGCCCTTCACAAAATCATGCGCCTGCGGCACCTTTTGCGGCAAGTCGAGCAGCTCAGCCAGCCGCGGATGATAGCCGTAATTCAGGTAGAAGGGCGTGCTGCGGACCGACTCCTGCCAGGCATTGTTGATGGCGAACTCCACCAGAGGTAAGTACTCCGCCCAGTCCCGCTGGTCAGGCCTGATGAAGTGCCTCAGCATTTCCTCAATTACCCGGTTAACACGCTCTGTTTGGCCATCTGTTTCAGGGTGGTAGGCGCTGGATAGGTTCACCTGGACCTGGAGCAGCTTGGTCACCTCAGCCCAGAATTTGTTGTGGAACTGGGGTCCTCTGTCACTGACCACACTCCTTGGCATCCCATGCAGCCGGAACACATGCTCAAGGAACAGCTTGGCATACTGTGTGGCAGTCATGCTCTCCCAGGTCTTCACCAGGTGTACCATCTTTGTTAGTCTGTCCACAAACACTAATATTGAGTCATATTTGTTGGGCCCACTTGCAGGAAGCTTCACTATGAGGTCCATTGCCACGCTGTCCCATGGTCTCTCAGGTATGGGCAGCGGCTGCAGCAAGCCAGCAGGCTTCTTGGCACTTGACTTGTTCACTTGGCACGAGTGGCAGCTGCGCACATAGCTCTTCACGTCCTCTGACACACCAGGCCATGTAAACCAGCGCGTCACCTGCTCAAGGGTCTTCGTCATACCCAGGTGACCAGCGGATCTGGTGTTATGCATGGTGTACATCACATTCTTCCGCAGCGCAGCGTCATCAGGAACCACCACTCTGCCCCACTCAGTCAGCCACAGCCCCTCATGCTGGTACAGCTGCGATGTGAAGGCCTCATCAGCAAAGCGTGTGTCAGCCGCATAGGCTTGTTTGATTGCCTGCATTAGGGTTAAGGGACCCGACTCGGTTGTGGACTGCTCGTCATCACCTTGTTTGTTTGATTTGTTTTGTGACTCTGTTGTTTGTTGTTGCTGCCGCAGGGATTCCCCCCCACCTGGCTGCGCCTTCTTTTGTTGTGCACTTGTCATTTTTGCCTGGCCAGGCGTATGGGCAGCAGCCAAATCATCTGGTGGGACCAGCTGGTTTGCTCTTTGGGCAGCCTCCCGGGCAGCCACCTGCCCCAGCTCAGCATTTTCTCGCAGCCGGGCAGCAGTGCGGCGTGTAGTTATGGCGTAGATTGGCCTTTCAGCCCGGGAGCTTAGCGTCATGATCACAGTCATGGCGTCTTCAGAGTCAGCATTTTGTGGTGATGATGAGCTTGTTAGCGCCACCTCATTGGCCAGAGCGGGATTACGGCTGATGGGGTCAGCCACATTAGTTGCACCGGGTATGTATTTGATTTCATACTTGTAGCGTGATAGCTCCTCCATCCATCTGACCTGCCGCCTCGACAGATTGGGCTGTGTTTGCAGGTAGATGAGGGGATTGTGATCAGTCAGGATTGTAACATCAACTGCTCCATCCAAATAACACCTCCACTCTCTGACTGCTCTGATGATACCCAACAGCTCTTGCTCTCCAGTGGCATAGCGCGTCTCAGCTGGGGACATCTTTTTACTTGTGTAAGCAATTGGTCTGCCATCTTGCATCAGCACCCCTCCGGTGCCTACCAGCGACGCATCGGTGCACACTACAAAAGGCTTGCTGAAGTCAGGCAGAGCCAGCACAGGAGCAGAGCAGAGCGCCTCTTTCAGGGCATTAAAAGCTTCCAGCTCAGCCCCCCCAAAGTGTTCCCAGTCATACGCAGCAGCCACTTGCTTGCTGGTCAAGTTCGTCAACGGCGCAGCCAGAGAGCTGAAGTTTGATATGAACCGCCTGAAGTAGTTTGCCAGCCCCAGGAAAGCCTGCAGGTCTTTTAGGTTGCGCGGCGTCGGCCATTCTTTCACGACTTGCACTTTCGCAGGGTCGACAGCAATGCCTTTGCTGCCCACGATGTGGCCCAGGAACGCCAGCTGCGTCTTGTTGAACTCACACTTTGCCAGTTTGGCGTAGAACTTGTTTTCTCGCATGAGCTGCAGGACTTGCCTCAGGTGCTGCACATGCTCCTCAGGGGTGTTGCTCATCACCAGAATGTCATCAATGTACACCAACACACACTCATTGATCAAAGGCTTGAATACGTTATTCATCATCCGTTGGAACGTAGCAGGAGCGTTGGTCAGCCCAAAACAGAGCACCTTGAACTGGAACTGGCCCATTGGCGTCGAGAAGGCAGTCTTAGGCACATCCTCCTCTGTGATCCTGATCTGGTGGTACCCAGACTGCAGGTCAAGGGAGCTAAACACCCTCTTGCCAGCCAGCTTGTCAAATAGGTCATCAATCCTGGGAAGGGGGTACCTGTCCCTCACTGTTAACTTGTTGAGAGCACGGTAATCAATACACATTCTCAGGCTCCCATCTTTCTTTTGCACAAACAGGATTGGTGCCCCGTATGGGCTGCTGCTTGGCTCAACCAACCCTTTGGCCAGCAGCTCAGCCACCTGCTTCTTCACCTCAGCCTCCTCTCTAGGGCTGAGCTTGTACATACGTTTGTAGGGAGCTTCAGCCCCGGGTGGTGTCCTGATTGTGTGCCCCACTGGCCTGTTAGGGGGCAACCCCGGTGGCATGTCCCCAAACACATCAGCATACTCAGATAGCAACCCATCTAGCACAGCTTGTGGCACCAGCTCGGGGTCCTGCTCAGCCTTCGTGTTCTGCTCATTGCATCCAGCCACTGCAGCTGCCAAGCTGCCCTGGTGCCAGCCCTCCTGGTCGCCAGCATCGCCAGGTTTCACTAGCATCAGCCAGCTACTGCAGCCTTTCCGCAGTTGTCGCACGGCCTGGCCCGGACTGAGCAGCTTAATTTCGGCTGCGCTTTCCCACTGCTCCTTCATAGCAGCAACAGCCGCAAACCCAGGCAGATGCTTTGGTTGCAGTGCGAACAAGTTTACAGGCTTCCCCGACTCTCCCAGTGCCTCAAACAGCGTGCACACCCCGTGCTTCACCTTAAGCACTGCATCGTGCTCGTGCATCCAATCGACACCGAGGATCAGGTCGACACCATTGAGCATTCCTGGCATGACCACTGCATTGCAATTCGTCGTGCTTTTTTGCACCTCCAGCAGGCCACAACGCCGTTCAGTAATCACCACAGGCTGATTGGTTGCGGTCAGCACTCTCAGGGGTTCCATCATGATCTTCCTTTTGCAGTGCAGCAGGGTTAACATTGCCTTCATGTCTTTCCAGCCACTCCTTGCTGATTATGGTGCAACTGGCACCTGTGTCAAGCATGGCTCTGCACGGCTTGTTACCTAGCCGTCCCTTAAACAGAAAAGGTAGCTGCAGCCTTCCAGGCTGTACCTCTGCAGCATTCGGTGGTGCATCCATAGCCCCATAGCCGTTCTCTTACACGCAGAGTTGGCCTCAAACATAGGCACAAGATCAAGAGCTTCTCCCAGGCCAAGTCCGCCTAAACAACAGTTGCAACACTTCGGCTTGCACCTCGGCCATTCGGCTTGCACGCTCCTGAGTCACGCATCTTCTTCGCACTGAGCCATCACCGGCCTCTCGGCGACTACTGTCACCTCCATCGCCACTCTCGCAGAGTAAACCTCCGCCGACTGGTTGTACCGCACAAAGGCTCATTAGCCACTGGTTTCAGGCTCTCTAGCCTCTTCGCTCAGCTCAGAGCCCACACACAGCCGTCGCTTCGCGACAATTCCACAACTGGCGCACTACAGCCAGCTCCGACTCAAGCGCGTCTTATACGCCAACCAGAACGTCCTCTGCCGCTCATCCTCAGGCAGTTACGTGGCATATGATCCAGTCGGACGGTATCGGTCGGAAACCAACTGTTGCGTGATGAGTGGCGGTGATTGAGTTCTCCGTGACAGACTGGGCGTTGTCAGGAAGTCTGCCCGGGAATCGAACCCGGCCTCAGATCACCTCACCACATCACACTTCTCACAGGGGAGATCCAGATCTCTCAACCGGCATTAGCTTAGCCTTACATGGTCACGTAACAGAAACTCCAGGCTCGCAAGTTCACCGCAACTTGGGACTTTGAGTTCGTGGAGGGCATCGCCAAAGCATTCTGCAAGCGATGCCCGCGTGCAGAGAACAATGAGGGCGCCAGCGTAAAACATTTGACTCAAATTGAGAGGCAGCATCCGCTGCGATGCACACTACATACGGCACTCGTTGGCAACTAAAACTACTTTAACAACTTTATGAAGACTGTCATCAGCGTACGCCGCGATCTCTGGGACCTCACAGCCCGATAGTAACAATACGACAGCTGCGGCAGAGCGCAACTGGTCAGCATTGGGCCAAAATTATGAAAATAATCACTGCCACCCACCCATCCATCGCCCAGCATGGCCTTCAGATGCACGTGCAATGTCAACAACCGTTATTTAGGGGTTGAGCAAGCCTCACAGGCGAAACATACAGCTTGGCGCAAACGAACAACCTACTGAGATCCCCGCGATTTGAACCCCGGTGGGAACCTGCTCTTGCCGTCTAATATTAGGTGCGTAGTAGACCCGTATTATATTAGGTCGTCTAATATAGATCTAATATAGATTGACGCACCCTAGTTACAGCCTAGTTAGCTACAGCATAGTTACAGTCGCTCATCACGTGCATGTAATTGTTCTTCTCTTTACACTTGTAACAAGGCACGCTCGTGCCCTTGCGTGGTGTTTCAATTGGAGGGGTAGCCAACTGTCCCACTCAAACAAGGGCCCACTCTAAGGCACCAACAGCGCCCTTCATCAATGACTTCATAGAGACTGTGTATTGCGGCACCTGACCTAGAGGCAATAAGTGTATGCCGACACCGTAAAAATAGTCGGACCGGTTGGGCAGCACGGAGGCGGCAGGTGTCGAAGGCAAGCGAAGAAGTGGGGGGCTTAGTAAAAGGGGACAAACCAAACAGATGTACCTAATGCTGAAAGCAGTGCGCGACCATCAATACCTCAATACCTCCGTCCTGTCTCACACTCTTGCTGACTTTCTTTGTTTTCCCTTCAGATTCGCATCTAGCTACGTGCTGCTTTACCGCCACGTACACAACCAGCCGCCTTCCAGTCACCACCCAACATAAGGCTAGCCACATGGCGGTGGCGATGCTGCCCAGTGGGTCTCAGCCTTAGCAACAGCACGCAGTGAGGAGCTGCCTCTGCTGTTGCTGCCTCTGCTGGTTCTGTTGCTGTTGTCTAAGCAGGCCCAGGCGACGCTGGAGAACGCTCTAGGCTGGCCATGTACGGACAATCACGACAGCAGCTTCTTCTTTTGAGGCTTGAGGCCCACTGCAATGCCATCATAGTCCTCTGGCAGGGAGGAACCGCCCACGCCTGCCAGCTCAGCCCCCGACATGTAGGCGTCGGCCAGCTGCACGCGCTTCACGTTCTCCTGTGCACCAGGGGGGCAGCCAAGAGAGACGCTGAGCAGGGGCAAGTGCTTGGGTGGACAGGCAGACAAGCAGACAGGCCGGCTGGCGGGCAGGATGGGCAAAGGGCAGGACTGGTTGCACTGGTGCTGGGTGCATTCTGCCACACCTCACCTGCTCCTGCACCAGCGCCTGGCCAAACTTCATGAGAACGTCCAGGGTCATGCGGGGCCGCTCAAAGGTGACCTTGCCCTCGCGGCTGTTGATCAGGCGTTTGCCCAAGTTCTCCACTCCCAGCTGGCTCACAAAGTCCCGCACCTACAGGGGTCAGCAGCAGGCCCAGCCATGCAAGCAGCTACAGTGCATGACCTGGGTCAGGGTCCCACAATGCAGCCTACTGCCACGCACCAGGGCCAGAACCAAAGACTCAGGACCTACTCCCAGGTGAATAGACAACAGCTACCCTGGGCTACTCTTGGTGGGCGTTGAGTTGGGCTGACGGCAAAGCAGTGTCAATGTTCCGCAGCCTCATCAGCACAGCGACATGTGCCATGTTTCACAGCCTCATCAGTACAGCGACATGTGCCATGTTCCACAGCCTCATCAGCACAGCGACATGTGCCATGTTCCACAGCCTCATCAGCACAGCGACATGTGCCATGTTCCGCATCAGCACAGCGACATGTGCCATGTTCCACAGCCGCATCAGCACAGCGACATGTGCCATGTTCCGCATCAGCACAGCGACATGTGCCATGTTCCATATCAGCACAGCGACATGTGCCATGTTCCGCAACCTCATCAGCACAGCAACATGTGCCATGTTCCGCATCAGCACAGCGACATGTGCCATGTTCCACAGCCGCATCAGCACAGCGACATGTGCCGTGTTCCGCATCAGCACAGCGACATGTGCCATGTTCCATATCAGCACAGCGACATGTGCCATGTTCCATATCAGCACAGCGACATGTGCCATGTTCCACAGCCGCATCAGCACAGCGACATGTGCCATGTTCCGCAACCTCATCAGCACAGCGACATGTGCCATGTTCCGCAACCTCATCAGCACAGCGACATGTGCCATGTTCCACAGCCGCATCAGCACAGCGACATGTGCCATGTTCCACAGCCGCATCAGCACAGCGACATGTGCCATGTTCCGCATCAGCACAACGACATGTGCCATTTTCCGAAGCCGCATCAGCACAGCGACATGTGCCATGTTCCGCATCAGCACAACGACATGTGCCATGTTCCACAGCCGCATCAGCACAGCGACATGTGCCATGTTCCACAGCCGCATCAGCACAGCGACATGTGCCATGTTCCGCAACCTCATCAGCACAGCGACATGTGCCATGTTCCACAGCCTCATCAGCACAGCGACATGTGCCATGTTCCGCAACCTCATCAGCACAGCGACATGTGCCATGTTCCACAGCCTCATCAGCACAGCGACATGTGCCATGTTCCACAGCCGCATCAGCACAGCGACATGTGCCATGTTCCGCAACCTCATCAGCACAGCGACATGTGCCATGTTCCGCAACCTCATCAGCACAGCGACATGTGCCATGTTCCGCATCAGCACAACGACATGTGCCATTTTCCGAAGCCGCATCAGCACAGCGACATGTGCCATGTTCCATATCAGCACAGCGACATGTGCCATGTTCCACCGCCTCATCAGCACAGCGACATGTGCCATGTTCCGCAACCTCATCAGCACAGCGACATGTGCCATGTTCCACAGCCGCATCAGCACAGCGACATGTGCCATGTTCCGCATCAGCACAACGACATGTGCCATGTTCCGAAGCCGCATCAGCACAGCGACATGTGCCATGTTCCAAAGCCTCATCAGCACAGCGACATGTGCCATGTTCCACAGCCTCATCAGCACAGCATCATGTGCCATGTTCCACAGCCGCATCAGCACAGCGACATGTGCCATGTTCCATATCAGCACAGCGACATGTGCCATGTTCCACAGCCGCATCAGCACAGCGACATGTGCCATGTTCCACAGCCGCATCAGCACAGCGACATGTGCCATGTTCCGCAACCTCATCAGCACAGCGACATGTGCCATGTTCAACAGCCTCATCAGCACAGCGACATGTGCCATGTTCCACAGCCTCATCAGCACAGCGACATGTGCCATGTTCCATATCAGCACAGCGACATGTGCCATGTTCCACAGCCGCATCAGCACAGCGACATGTGCCATGTTCCACAGCCGCATCAGCACAGCGACATGTGCCATGTTCCGCATCAGCACAACGACATGTGCCATGTTCCGAAGCCGCATCAGCACAGCGACATGTGCCATGTTCCAAAGCCTCATCAGCACAGCGACATGTGCCATGTTCCACAGCCTCATCAGCACAGCATCATGTGCCATGTTCCACAGCCGCATCAGCACAGCGACATGTGCCATGTTCCATATCAGCACAGCGACATGTGCCATGTTCCACAGCCGCATCAGCACAGCGACATGTGCCATGTTCCACAGCCGCATCAGCACAGCGACATGTGCCATGTTCCGCAACCTCATCAGCACAGCGACATGTGCCATGTTCCACAGCCGCATCAGCACAGCGACATGTGCCATGTTCCGCATCAGCACAACGACATGTGCCATTTTCCGAAGCCGCATCAGCACAGCGACATGTGCCATGTTCCATATCAGCACAGCGACATGTGCCATGTTCCACAGCCGCATCAGCACAGCGACATGTGCCATGTTCCGCAACCTCATCAGCACAGCGACATGTGCCATGTTCCACAGCCGCATCAGCACAGCGACATGTGCCATGTTCCGCAACCTCATCAGCACAGCGACATGTGCCATGTTCCACAGCCGCATCAGCACAGCGACATGTGCCATGTTCCGCATCAGCACAACGACATGTGCCATGTTCCAAAGCCGCATCAGCACAGCGACATGTGCCATGTTCCAAAGCCTCATCAGCACAGCGACATGTGCAATGTTCCGCAACCTCATCAGCACAGCGACATGTGCCATGTTCCACAGCCGCATCAGCACAGCGACATGTGCCATGTTCCGCATCAGCACAACGACATGTGCCATGTTCCGAAGCCGCATCAGCACAGCAACATGTGCCATGTTCCATATCAGCACAGCGACATGTGCCATGTTCCACAGCCTCATCAGCACAGCGACATGTGCCATGTTCCGCAACCTCATCAGCACAGCGACATGTGCCATGTTCCACAGCCGCATCAGCACAGCGACATGTGCCATGTTCCGCAACCTCATCAGCACAGCGACATGTGCCATGTTCCACAGCCGCATCAGCACAGCGACATGTGCCATGTTCCGCATCAGCACAACGACATGTGCCATGTTCCGAAGCCGCATCAGCACAGCGACATGTGCCATGTTCCATATCAGCACAGCGACATGTGCCATGTTACACAGCCTCATCAGCACAGCGACATGTGCCATGTTCCGCAACCTCATCAGCACAGCGACATGTGCCATGTTCCACAGCCGCATCAGCACAGCGACATGTGCCATGTTTTGCAACCTCATCAGCACAGCGACATGTGCCATGTTCCACAGCCGCATCAGCACAGCGACATGTGCCATGTTCCGCATCAGCACAACGACATGTGCCATGTTCCGAAGCCGCATCAGCACAGCGACATGTGCCATGTTCCATATCAGCACAGCGACATGTGCCATGTTACACAGCCTCATCAGCACAGCGACATGTGCCATGTTCCGCAACCTCATCAGCACAGCGACATGTGCCATGTTCCAAAGCCTCATCAGCACAGCGACATGTGCCATGTTCCGCAACCTCATCAGCACAGCGACATGTGCCATGTTACACAGCCTCATCAGCACAGCGACATGTGCCATGTTCCGCAACCTCATCAGCACAGCGACATGTGCCATGTTCCAAAGCCTCATCAGCACAGCGACATGTGCCATGTTCCGCAACCTCATCAGCACAGCGACATGTGCCATGTTCCACCGCCTCATCAGCACAGCGACATGTGCCATGTTCCACAGCCGCATCAGCACAGCGACATGTGCCATGTTCCGCATCCTCATCAGCACAGCGACATGTGCCATGTTCCGCAACCTCATCAGCACAGCGACATGTGCCATGTTCCACAGCCTCATCAGCACAGCGACATGTGCCATGTTCCGCATCAGCACAACGACATGTGCCATGTTCCGAAGCCGCATCAGCACAGCGACATGTGCCATGTTCCACAGCCTCATCAGCACAGCGACATGTGCCATGTTCCGCAACCTCATCAGCACAGCGACATGTGCCATGTTCCGCATCAGCACAACGACATGTGCCATGTTCCGAAGCCGCATCAGCACAGCGACATGTGCCATGTTCCACAGCCTCATCAGCACAGCGACATGTGCCATGTTCCACAGCCGCATCAGCACAGCGACATGTGCCATGTTCCGCATCAGCACAACGACATGTGCCATGTTCCGAAGCCGCATCAGCACAGCGACATGTGCCATGTTCCATATCAGCACAGCGACATGTGCCATGTTACACAGCCTCATCAGCACAGCGACATGTGCCATGTTCCGCAACCTCATCAGCACAGCAACATGTGCCATGTTCCGCATCAGCACAGCGACATGTGCCATGTTCCACAGCCGCATCAGCACAGCGACATGTGCCGTGTTCCGCATCAGCACAGCGACATGTGCCATGTTCCATATCAGCACAGCGACATGTGCCATGTTCCACAGCCTCATCAGCACAGCGACATGTGCCATGTTCCGCAACCTCATCAGCACAGCGACATGTGCCATGTTCCACAGCCGCATCAGCACAGCGACATGTGCCATGTTCCACAGCCGCATCAGCACAGCGACATGTGCCATGTTCCACAGCCTCATCAGCACAGCGACATGTGCCATGTTCCACAGCCGCATCAGCACAGCGACATGTGCCATGTTCCGCAACCTCATCAGCACAGCGACATGTGCCATGTTCCGCAACCTCATCAGCACAGCGACATGTGCCATGTTCCACAGCCGCATCAGCACAGCGACATGTGCCATGTTCCGCAACCTCATCAGCACAGCGACATGTGCCATGTTCCACAGCCTCATCAGCACAGCGACATGTGCCATGTTCCACAGCCTCATCAGCACAGCGACATGTGCAATGTTCCACAGCCTCATCAGCACAGCGACATGTGCAATGTTCCACAGCCTCATCAGCACAGCATCATGTGCCATGTTCCACAGCCGCATCAGCACAGCGACATGTGCCATGTTCCACAGCCGCATCAGCACAGCGACATGTGCAATGTTCCACAGCCTCATCAGCACAGCGACATGTGCCATGTTCCGCATCAGCACAGCGACATGTGCCATGTTCCACAGCCTCATCAGCACAGCGACATGTGCCATGTTCCACAGCCTCATCAGCACAACGACATGTGCCATGTTCCACAGCCTCATCAGCACAGCGACATGTGTCAAGTTCCGCAACCTCATCAGCACAGCATCATGTGCCATGTTCCACAGCCGCATCAGCACAGCGACATGTGCCATGTTCCACAGCCGCATCAGCACAGCGACATGTGCAATGTTCCACAGCCTCATCAGCACAGCGACATGTGCCATGTTCCGCATCAGCACAGCGACATGTGTCAAGTTCCGCAGCCTCATGAGCACAGCGACATGTGCCATGTTCCACAGCCGCATCAGCACAGCGACATGTGCCATGTTCCGCAACCTCATCAGCACAGCGACATGTGCCATGTTCCACGGCCGCATCAGCACAGCGACATGTGCCATGTTCCACAGCCTCATCAGCACAGCGACATGTGCCATGTTCCACAGCCTCATCAGCACAGCGACATGTGCCATGTTCCATATCAGCACAGCGACATGTGCCATGTTCCGCATCAGCACAGCGACATGTGCCATGTTCCATATCAGCACAGCGACATGTGCCATGTTCCGCATCAGCACAGCGACATGTGCCATGTTCCACAGCCTCATCAGCACAGCGACATGTGTCATGTTCCACAGCCTCATCAGCACAGCGACATGTGCCATGTTCCATATCAGCACAGCGACATGTGCCATGTTCCACAGCCGCATCAGCACAGCGACATGTGCCATGTTCCACAGCCGCATCAGCACAGCGACATGTGCCATGTTCCGCAACCTCATCAGCACAGCGACATGTGCCATGTTCCACAGCCGCATCAGCACAGCGACATGTGCCATGTTCCACAGCCGCATCAGCACAGCGACATGTGCCATGTTCCGCATCAGCACAACGACATGTGCCATTTTCCGAAGCCGCATCAGCACAGCGACATGTGCCATGTTCCATATCAGCACAGCGACATGTGCCATGTTCCACAGCCGCATCAGCACAGCGACATGTGCCATGTTCCGCAACCTCATCAGCACAGCGACATGTGCCATGTTCCACAGCCGCATCAGCACAGCGACATGTGCCATGTTCCGCAACCTCATCAGCACAGCGACATGTGCCATGTTCCACAGCCGCATCAGCACAGCGACATGTGCCATGTTCCGCATCAGCACAACGACATGTGCCATGTTCCGAAGCCGCATCAGCACAGCGACATGTGCCATGTTCCAAAGCCTCATCAGCACAGCGACATGTGCCATGTTCCGCAACCTCATCAGCACAGCGACATGTGCCATGTTCCACAGCCGCATCAGCACAGCGACATGTGCCATGTTCCGCATCAGCACAACGACATGTGCCATGTTCCGAAGCCGCATCAGCACAGCAACATGTGCCATGTTCCATATCAGCACAGCGACATGTGCCATGTTCCACAGCCTCATCAGCACAGCGACATGTGCCATGTTCCGCAACCTCATCAGCACAGCGACATGTGCCATGTTCCACAGCCGCATCAGCACAGCGACATGTGCCATGTTCCACAGCCTCATCAGCACAGCATCATGTGCCATGTTCCACAGCCGCATCAGCACAGCGACATGTGCCATGTTCCACAGCCTCATCAGCACAGCGACATGTGTCAAGTTCCGCAACCTCATCAGCACAGCATCATGTGCCATGTTCCACAGCCGCATCAGCACAGCGACATGTGCCATGTTCCACAGCCGCATCAGCACAGCGACATGTGCAATGTTCCACAGCCTCATCAGCACAGCGACATGTGCCATGTTCCGCATCAGCACAGCGACATGTGTCAAGTTCCGCAGCCTCATGAGCACAGCGACATGTGCCATGTTCCACAGCCGCATCAGCACAGCGACATGTGCCATGTTCCGCAACCTCATCAGCACAGCGACATGTGCCATGTTCCACGGCCGCATCAGCACAGCGACAAGTGCCATGTTCCACAGCCTCATCAGCACAGCGACATGTGCCATGTTCCACAGCCTCATCAGCACAGCGACATGTGCCATGTTCCATATCAGCACAGCGACATGTGCCATGTTCCGCATCAGCACAGCGACATGTGCCATGTTCCATATCAGCACAGCGACATGTGCCATGTTCCGCATCAGCACAGCGACATGTGCCATGTTCCACAGCCTCATCAGCACAGCGACATGTGCCATGTTCCACAGCCTCATCAGCACAGCGACATGTGCCATGTTCCATATCAGCACAGCGACATGTGCCATGTTCCACAGCCGCATCAGCACAGCGACATGTGCCATGTTCCACAGCCGCATCAGCACAGCGACATGTGCCATGTTCCGCAACCTCATCAGCACAGCGACATGTGCCATGTTCCACAGCCGCATCAGCACAGCGACATGTGCCATGTTCCACAGCCGCATCAGCACAGCGACATGTGCCATGTTCCGCATCAGCACAACGACATGTGCCATTTTCCGAAGCCGCATCAGCACAGCGACATGTGCCATGTTCCATATCAGCACAGCGACATGTGCCATGTTCCACAGCCGCATCAGCACAGCGACATGTGCCATGTTCCGCAACCTCATCAGCACAGCGACATGTGCCATGTTCCACAGCCGCATCAGCACAGCGACATGTGCCATGTTCCGCAACCTCATCAGCACAGCGACATGTGCCATGTTCCACAGCCGCATCAGCACAGCGACATGTGCCATGTTCCGCATCAGCACAACGACATGTGCCATGTTCCGAAGCCGCATCAGCACAGCGACATGTGCCATGTTCCAAAGCCTCATCAGCACAGCGACATGTGCCATGTTCCGCAACCTCATCAGCACAGCGACATGTGCCATGTTCCACAGCCGCATCAGCACAGCGACATGTGCCATGTTCCACAGCCGCATCAGCACAGCGACATGTGCCATGTTCCGCATCAGCACAACGACATGTGCCATTTTCCGAAGCCGCATCAGCACAGCGACATGTGCCATGTTCCATATCAGCACAGCGACATGTGCCATGTTCCACAGCCGCATCAGCACAGCGACATGTGCCATGTTCCGCAACCTCATCAGCACAGCGACATGTGCCATGTTCCACAGCCGCATCAGCACAGCGACATGTGCCATGTTCCGCAACCTCATCAGCACAGCGACATGTGCCATGTTCCACAGCCTCATCAGCACAGCGACATGTGCCATGTTCCACAGCCTCATCAGCACAGCGACATGTGCCATGTTCCATATCAGCACAGCGACATGTGCCATGTTCCACAGCCGCATCAGCACAGCGACATGTGCCATGTTCCACAGCCGCATCAGCACAGCGACATGTGCCATGTTCCGCAACCTCATCAGCACAGCGACATGTGCCATGTTCCACAGCCGCATCAGCACAGCGACATGTGCCATGTTCCACAGCCGCATCAGCACAGCGACATGTGCCATGTTCCGCATCAGCACAACGACATGTGCCATTTTCCGAAGCCGCATCAGCACAGCGACATGTGCCATGTTCCATATCAGCACAGCGACATGTGCCATGTTCCACAGCCGCATCAGCACAGCGACATGTGCCATGTTCCGCAACCTCATCAGCACAGCGACATGTGCCATGTTCCACAGCCGCATCAGCACAGCGACATGTGCCATGTTCCGCAACCTCATCAGCACAGCGACATGTGCCATGTTCCACAGCCGCATCAGCACAGCGACATGTGCCATGTTCCGCATCAGCACAACGACATGTGCCATGTTCCGAAGCCGCATCAGCACAGCGACATGTGCCATGTTCCAAAGCCTCATCAGCACAGCGACATGTGCCATGTTCCGCAACCTCATCAGCACAGCGACATGTGCCATGTTCCACAGCCGCATCAGCACAGCGACATGTGCCATGTTCCGCATCAGCACAACGACATGTGCCATGTTCCGAAGCCGCATCAGCACAGCAACATGTGCCATGTTCCATATCAGCACAGCGACATGTGCCATGTTCCACAGCCTCATCAGCACAGCGACATGTGCCATGTTCCGCAACCTCATCAGCACAGCGACATGTGCCATGTTCCACAGCCGCATCAGCACAGCGACATGTGCCATGTTCCGCAACCTCATCAGCACAGCGACATGTGCCATGTTCCACAGCCGCATCAGCACAGCGACATGTGCCATGTTCCGCATCAGCACAACGACATGTGCCATGTTCCGAAGCCGCATCAGCACAGCGACATGTGCCATGTTCCATATCAGCACAGCGACATGTGCCATGTTACACAGCCTCATCAGCACAGCGACATGTGCCATGTTCCGCAACCTCATCAGCACAGCGACATGTGCCATGTTCCAAAGCCTCATCAGCACAGCGACATGTGCCATGTTCCGCAACCTCATCAGCACAGCGACATGTGCCATGTTCCACAGCCGCATCAGCACAGCGACATGTGCCATGTTCCGCATCAGCACAACGACATGTGCCATGTTCCGAAGCCGCATCAGCACAGCGACATGTGCCATGTTCCATATCAGCACAGCGACATGTGCCATGTTACACAGCCTCATCAGCACAGCGACATGTGCCATGTTCCGCAACCTCATCAGCACAGCGACATGTGCCATGTTCCAAAGCCTCATCAGCACAGCGACATGTGCCATGTTCCGCAACCTCATCAGCACAGCGACATGTGCCATGTTACACAGCCTCATCAGCACAGCGACATGTGCCATGTTCCGCAACCTCATCAGCACAGCGACATGTGCCATGTTCCAAAGCCTCATCAGCACAGCGACATGTGCCATGTTCCGCAACCTCATCAGCACAGCGACATGTGCCATGTTCCACCGCCTCATCAGCACAGCGACATGTGCCATGTTCCACAGCCGCATCAGCACAGCGACATGTGCCATGTTCCGCATCAGCACAACGACATGTGCCATGTTCCGAAGCCGCATCAGCACAGCGACATGTGCCATGTTCCACAGCCGCATCAGCACAGCGACATGTGCCATGTTCCGCAACCTCATCAGCACAGCGACATGTGCCATGTTCCGCAACCTCATAAGC
This sequence comes from Haematococcus lacustris, assembly GCA_030144725.1. Taxonomy (NCBI): domain Eukaryota; kingdom Viridiplantae; phylum Chlorophyta; class Chlorophyceae; order Chlamydomonadales; family Haematococcaceae; genus Haematococcus; species Haematococcus lacustris. Next base: position 1,586,291 of record JASKMD010000013.1, read on the forward strand.
ACAGCGACATGTGCCATGTTCCACAGCCTCATCAGCACAGCGACATGTGCCATGTTCCACCGCCTCATCAGCACAGCGACATGTGCCATGTTCCGCATCAGCACAACGACATGTGCCATGTTCCGAAGCCGCATCAGCACAGCGACATGTGCCATGTTCCACAGCCTCATCAGCACAGCGACATGTGCCATGTTCCGCAACCTCATCAGCACAGCGACATGTGCCATGTTCCGCATCAGCACAACGACATGTGCCATGTTCCGAAGCCGCATCAGCACAGCGACATGTGCCATGTTCCACAGCCTCATCAGCACAGCGACATGTGCCATGTTCCACAGCCGCATCAGCACAGCGACATGTGCCATGTTCCGCATCAGCACAACGACATGTGCCATGTTCCGAAGCCGCATCAGCACAGCGACATGTGCCATGTTCCATATCAGCACAGCGACATGTGCCATGTTACACAGCCGCATCAGCACAGCGACATGTGCCATGTTCCGCAACCTCATCAGCACAGCAACATGTGCCATGTTCCGCATCAGCACAGCGACATGTGCCATGTTCCACAGCCGCATCAGCACAGCGACATGTGCCGTGTTCCGCATCAGCACAGCGACATGTGCCATGTTCCATATCAGCACAGCGACATGTGCCATGTTCCACAGCCGCATCAGCACAGCGACATGTGCCATGTTCCGCAACCTCATCAGCACAGCAACATGTGCCATGTTCCACAGCCGCATCAGCACAGCGACATGTGCCATGTTCCGCATCAGCACAACGACATGTGCCATGTTCCGAAGCCGCATCAGCACAGCAACATGTGCCATGTTCCATATCAGCACAGCGACATGTGCCATGTTACACAGCCTCATCAGCACAGCGACATGTGCCATGTTCCGCAACCTCATCAGCACAGCAACATGTGCCATGTTCCGCATCAGCACAGCGACATGTGCCATGTTCCACAGCCGCATCAGCACAGCGACATGTGCCGTGTTCCGCATCAGCACAGCGACATGTGCCATGTTCCATATCAGCACAGCGACATGTGCCATGTTCCACAGCCTCATCAGCACAGCGACATGTGCCATGTTCCGCAACCTCATCAGCACAGCGACATGTGCCATGTTCCACAGCCGCATCAGCACAGCGACATGTGCCATGTTCCACAGCCGCATCAGCACAGCGACATGTGCCATGTTCCACAGCCTCATCAGCACAGCGACATGTGCCATGTTCCACAGCCGCATCAGCACAGCGACATGTGCCATGTTCCGCAACCTCATCAGCACAGCGACATGTGCCATGTTCCGCAACCTCATCAGCACAGCGACATGTGCCATGTTCCACAGCCGCATCAGCACAGCGACATGTGCCATGTTCCGCAACCTCATCAGCACAGCGACATGTGCCATGTTCCACAGCCTCATCAGCACAGCGACATGTGCCATGTTCCACAGCCTCATCAGCACAGCGACATGTGCCATGTTCCACAGCCTCATCAGCACAGCGACATGTGCAATGTTCCACAGCCTCATCAGCACAGCATCATGTGCCATGTTCCACAGCCGCATCAGCACAGCGACATGTGCCATGTTCCACAGCCGCATCAGCACAGCGACATGTGCAATGTTCCACAGCCTCATCAGCACAGCGACATGTGCCATGTTCCGCATCAGCACAGCGACATGTGCCATGTTCCACAGCCTCATCAGCACAGCGACATGTGCCATGTTCCACAGCCTCATCAGCACAGCGACATGTGCCATGTTCCACAGCCTCATCAGCACAGCGACATGTGTCAAGTTCCGCAACCTCATCAGCACAGCATCATGTGCCATGTTCCACAGCCGCATCAGCACAGCGACATGTGCCATGTTCCACAGCCGCATCAGCACAGCGACATGTGCAATGTTCCACAGCCTCATCAGCACAGCGACATGTGCCATGTTCCGCATCAGCACAGCGACATGTGTCAAGTTCCGCAGCCTCATGAGCACAGCGACATGTGCCATGTTCCACAGCCGCATCAGCACAGCGACATGTGCCATGTTCCGCAACCTCATCAGCACAGCGACATGTGCCATGTTCCACGGCCGCATCAGCACAGCGACATGTGCCATGTTCCACAGCCTCATCAGCACAGCGACATGTGCCATGTTCCACAGCCTCATCAGCACAGCGACATGTGCCATGTTCCATATCAGCACAGCGACATGTGCCATGTTCCGCATCAGCACAGCGACATGTGCCATGTTCCATATCAGCACAGCGACATGTGCCATGTTCCGCATCAGCACAGCGACATGTGCTATGTTCCACAGCCTCATCAGCACAGCGACATGTGCCATGTTCCACAGCCTCATCAGCACAGCGACATGTGCCATGTTCCACAGCCTCATCAGCACAGCGACATGTGCCATGTTCCGCATCAACACAGCGACATGTGCCATGTTCCACAGCCGCATCAGCACAGCGACATGTGCCATGTTCCGCATCAACACAGCGACATGTGCCATGTTCCACAGCCGCATCAGCACAGCGACATGTGCCATGTTCCACAGCCGCATCAGCACAGCGACATGTGCCATGTTCCACAGCCTCATCAGCACAGCGACATGTGCCATGTTCCACAGCCTCATCAGCACAGCGACATGTGCCATGTTCCGCATCAGCACAGCGACATGTGCCATGTTCCACAGCCGCATCAGCACAGCGACATGTGCCATGTTCCGCATCAGCACAGCGACATGTGCCATGTTCCACAGCCGCATCAGCACAGCGACATGTGCCATGTTCCACAGCCTCATCAGCACAGCGACATGTGCCATGTTCCACAGCCGCATCAGCACAGCGACATGTGCCATGTTCCACAGCCTCATCAGCACAGCGACATGTGCCATGTTCCGCAACCTCATCAGCACAGCAACATGTGCCATGTTCCGCATCAGCACAGCGACATGTGCAATGTTCCACAGCCGCATCAGCACAGCGACATGTGCCATGTTCCGCATCAGCACAGCGACATGTGCCATGTTCCACAGCCTCATCAGCACAGCGACATGTGCCATGTTCCACAGCCTCATCAGCACAGCGACATGTGCCATGTTCCACAGCCTCATCAGCACAGCGACATGTGTCAAGTTCCGCAACCTCATCAGCACAGCATCATGTGCCATGTTCCACAGCCGCATCAGCACAGCGACATGTGCCATGTTCCACAGCCGCATCAGCACAGCGACATGTGCAATGTTCCACAGCCTCATCAGCACAGCGACATGTGCCATGTTCCGCATCAGCACAGCGACATGTGTCAAGTTCCGCAGCCTCATGAGCACAGCGACATGTGCCATGTTCCACAGCCGCATCAGCACAGCGACATGTGCCATGTTCCGCAACCTCATCAGCACAGCGACATGTGCCATGTTCCACGGCCGCATCAGCACAGCGACATGTGCCATGTTCCACAGCCTCATCAGCACAGCGACATGTGCCATGTTCCACAGCCTCATCAGCACAGCGACATGTGCCATGTTCCATATCAGCACAGCGACATGTGCCATGTTCCGCATCAGCACAGCGACATGTGCCATGTTCCATATCAGCACAGCGACATGTGCCATGTTCCGCATCAGCACAGCGACATGTGCTATGTTCCACAGCCTCATCAGCACAGCGACATGTGCCATGTTCCACAGCCTCATCAGCACAGCGACATGTGCCATGTTCCACAGCCTCATCAGCACAGCGACATGTGCCATGTTCCGCATCAACACAGCGACATGTGCCATGTTCCACAGCCGCATCAGCACAGCGACATGTGCCATGTTCCGCATCAACACAGCGACATGTGCCATGTTCCACAGCCGCATCAGCACAGCGACATGTGCCATGTTCCACAGCCGCATCAGCACAGCGACATGTGCCATGTTCCACAGCCTCATCAGCACAGCGACATGTGCCATGTTCCACAGCCTCATCAGCACAGCGACATGTGCCATGTTCCGCATCAGCACAGCGACATGTGCCATGTTCCACAGCCGCATCAGCACAGCGACATGTGCCATGTTCCGCATCAGCACAGCGACATGTGCCATGTTCCACAGCCTCATCAGCACAGCGACATGTGCCATGTTCCACAGCCTCATCAGCACAGCGACATGTGCCATGTTCCACAGCCGCATCAGCACAGCGACATGTGCCATGTTCCACAGCCTCATCAGCACAGCGACATGTGCCATGTTCCGCAACCTCATCAGCACAGCAACATGTGCCATGTTCCGCATCAGCACAGCGACATGTGCCATGTTCCACAGCCGCATCAGCACAGCGACATGTGCCATGTTCCACAGCCTCATCAGCACAGCGACATGTGCCATGTTCCGCATCAGCACAGCGACATGTGCCATGTTCCACAGCCGCATCAGCACAGCGACATGTGCCATGTTTCACAGCCGCATCAGTACAGCGACATGTGCCATGTTCCACAGCCTCATCAGCACAGCGACATGTGCCATGTTACACAGCCTCATCAGCACAGCGACATGTGCCATGTTCCACAGCCTCATCAGCACAGCGACATGTGCAATGTTCCACAGCCGCATCAGCACAGCGACATGTGCCATGTTCCACAGCCGCATCAGCACAGCGACATGTGCCATGTTCCACAGCCGCATCAGCACAGCGACATGTGCCATGTTCCACAGCCTCATCAGCACAGCGACATGTGCCATGTTCCACAGCCTCATCAGCACAGCGACATGTGCCATGTTCCACAGCCTCATCAGCACAGCGACATGTGCCATGTTCCACAGCCGCATCAGCACAGCGACATGTGCCATGTTCCACAGCCGCATCAGCACAGCGACATGTGCCATGTTCCACAGCCTCATCAGCACAGCGACATGTGCCATGTTCCACAGCCGCATCAGCACAGCGACATGTGCCATGTTCCACAGCCTCATCAGCACAGCGACATGTGCCATGTTCCACAGCCTCATCAGCACAGCGACATGTGCCATGTTCCACAGCCTCATCAGCACAGCGACATGTGCCATGTTCCACAGCCTCATCAGCACAGCGACATGTGCAATGTTCCACAGCCGCATCAGCACAGCGACATGTGCCATGTTCCACAGCCGCATCAGCACAGCGACATGTGCCATGTTCCACAGCCGCATCAGCACAGCGACATGTGCCATGTTCCACAGCCTCATCAGCACAGCGACATGTGCCATGTTCCACAGCCTCATCAGCACAGCGACATGTGCCATGTTCCACAGCCTCATCAGCACAGCGACATGTGCCATGTTCCACAGCCGCATCAGCACAGCGACATGTGCCATGTTCCACAGCCTCATCAGCACAGCGACATGTGCCATGTTCCACAGCCTCATCAGCACAGCGACATGTGCCATGTTCCACAGCCTCATCAGCACAGCGACATGTGCCATGTTCCACAGCCTCATCAGCACAGCGACATGTGCCATGTTCCACAGCCTCATCAGCACAGCGACATGTGCCATGTTCCACAGCCTCATCAGCACAGCGACATGTGCCATGTTCCACAGCCGCATCAGCACAGCGACATGTGCCATGTTCCACAGCCTCATCAGCACAGCGACATGTGCCATGTTCCACAGCCTCATCAGCACAGCGACATGTGCCATGTTCCACAGCCTCATCAGCACAGCGACATGTGCCATGTTCCACAGCCGCATCAGCACAGCGACATGTGCCATGTTCCACAGCCTCATCAGCACAGCGACATGTGCCATGTTCCACAGCCTCATCAGCACAGCGACATGTGCCATGTTCCACAGCCTCATCAGCACAGCGACATGTGCCATGTTCCGCAACCTCATCAGCACAGCGACATGTGCCATGTTCCACAGCCTCATCAGCACAGCGACATGTGCCATGTTCCACAGCCGCATCAGCACAGCGACATGTGCCATGTTCCACAGCCTCATCAGCACAGCGACATGTGCCATGTTCCGCAACCTCATCAGCACAGCAACATGTGCCATGTTCCGCATCAGCACAGCGACATGTGCCATGTTCCACAGCCGCATCAGCACAGCGACATGTGCCATGTTCCACAGCCTCATCAGCACAGCGACATGTGCCATGTTCCGCATCAGCACAGCGACATGTGCCATGTTCCACAGCCGCATCAGCACAGCGACATGTGCCATGTTTCACAGCCGCATCAGTACAGCGACATGTGCCATGTTCCACAGCCTCATCAGCACAGCGACATGTGCCATGTTACACAGCCTCATCAGCACAGCGACATGTGCCATGTTCCACAGCCTCATCAGCACAGCGACATGTGCAATGTTCCACAGCCGCATCAGCACAGCGACATGTGCCATGTTCCACAGCCGCATCAGCACAGCGACATGTGCCATGTTCCACAGCCGCATCAGCACAGCGACATGTGCCATGTTCCACAGCCTCATCAGCACAGCGACATGTGCCATGTTCCACAGCCTCATCAGCACAGCGACATGTGCCATGTTCCACAGCCTCATCAGCACAGCGACATGTGCCATGTTCCACAGCCGCATCAGCACAGCGACATGTGCCATGTTCCACAGCCGCATCAGCACAGCGACATGTGCCATGTTCCACAGCCTCATCAGCACAGCGACATGTGCCATGTTCCACAGCCGCATCAGCACAGCGACATGTGCCATGTTCCACAGCCTCATCAGCACAGCGACATGTGCCATGTTCCACAGCCTCATCAGCACAGCGACATGTGCCATGTTCCACAGCCTCATCAGCACAGCGACATGTGCCATGTTCCACAGCCTCATCAGCACAGCGACATGTGCAATGTTCCACAGCCGCATCAGCACAGCGACATGTGCCATGTTCCACAGCCGCATCAGCACAGCGACATGTGCCATGTTCCACAGCCGCATCAGCACAGCGACATGTGCCATGTTCCACAGCCTCATCAGCACAGCGACATGTGCCATGTTCCACAGCCTCATCAGCACAGCGACATGTGCCATGTTCCACAGCCTCATCAGCACAGCGACATGTGCCATGTTCCACAGCCGCATCAGCACAGCGACATGTGCCATGTTCCACAGCCTCATCAGCACAGCGACATGTGCCATGTTCCACAGCCTCATCAGCACAGCGACATGTGCCATGTTCCACAGCCTCATCAGCACAGCGACATGTGCCATGTTCCACAGCCTCATCAGCACAGCGACATGTGCCATGTTCCACAGCCTCATCAGCACAGCGACATGTGCCATGTTCCACAGCCTCATCAGCACAGCGACATGTGCCATGTTCCACAGCCGCATCAGCACAGCGACATGTGCCATGTTCCACAGCCTCATCAGCACAGCGACATGTGCCATGTTCCACAGCCTCATCAGCACAGCGACATGTGCCATGTTCCACAGCCTCATCAGCACAGCGACATGTGCCATGTTCCACAGCCTCATCAGCACAGCGACATGTGCCATGTTCCACAGCCTCATCAGCACAGCGACATGTGCCATGTTCCACAGCCTCATCAGCACAGCGACATGTGCCATGTTCCACAGCCTCATCAGCACAGCGACATGTGCCATGTTCCACAACCTCATCAGCACAGCGACATGTGCCATGTTCCACAGCCTCATCAGCACAGCGACATGTGCCATGTTCCACAGCCTCATCAGCACAGCGACATGTGCCATGTTCCACAGCCTCATCAGCACAGCGACATGTGCCATGTTCCACAACCTCATCCTCTGCTGTGACTTTGCTCACTGAGGCAGCTGTGCAGCTAGCACCCCATGTAGCTTGTGTGCAGGTAGGTGGCACAGCACAACAGGACTACAGCAAGCTGTGAGCTGATGGCTGTCAGGAACAAGCATCAAATGCTCCATAGCCCAACCCGGCATGAAGTGTGGAGAGGGGGTGGGCTGTGACGAGGACAAGCACCACAGCTGCTGCCCAAATGGCCTGTGGGGCAATGACATCTGGACTGGACTGCACGTGTCTTGTGCTTGTGGAGATGTTGAGGGACGGGCTGTGGCTGCTACTGATCCTGCCTCGACTTCTGCTGCTGTACGCCCACCTTCTCATCGTACACACGCGCCCGCAGAGCGCCGAAAAAGTCAATGGACTGTCCAGGGAATGCATCCACCAGCTTTTCGACGTCTGCCCACGCACCACACATCCAAGCGACCAGGATGAATGTGAGGACGCGGATGTGAAGGGAGCGGAAATAAAAAATCTTGAGAGCCACTTCTAGGTGAGGTCCAGATCCAAGTACATGGACCCAGCCATAGGCCCAGCCATAGGCCTTAGCGATCCTGCCCTACCTGAGCCATGCTCAGCCTGTTCAGAGAGCCTTTTCACTCTGACTGCCCTGTGCTCACTTCTACTCCATCCAGTGAGCCTTTCTAGTACCTACCAATGCCCCCTGCTTCTCAGCCTTCCTGATCAACTTGCCTGAGCCTGCTCTAGCCCACTTACCGCGCTTGTCCACATCATCTTCTTGGAAGATGCCCATGCACACCCCGATGCGATCTTCCCGGGTGGGGTTCCAGTAAAACTTCTCCATGCGCCCGTCACGAATCAAAGGAGCATACAGAGTGCTGAAGTCATTACCTGCACTCACATGTATACAAGGCAGGCAAACCATTCCTTGTACTCAGCAGGCAGGCGGGCGGGCAGGCGAGCAGGCAGGCAGGCAGGCAGGCACCTGTGCACACGATGGGCACGCGTGGGATCTCCTCCAGCTTGTACACTCCAGGCAGCTGCACGTTGGTAGGGCTGTCTGCGATGTTCATCAGTGTGGCGTTGACCATCTGGTTGTTGACGGTGTACTGAGTGGAGTCACCCATGCGGCCAGCGCCCGCATCCAGGTCATTGATGAACAGGCTGCACATCTTGCCCTTCTTGATCACGTCCGATGCCTGCCCAGTAACAACGCCAGCAGACACATTGCCAGTGATTGGGATGCTAGTAGGCAGCCGGCAGCGGCAGCAGCAGCAGCAGAACAGCAGCATGAACAGCAGCAGAACAGCAATGAAACTCCACAGCTCTTGTTGCCAACAGCCAGGTTAGGTCAGCATCAAAGCACCAGGCACTGAAGAGTGCCCCTGCCCCTTGCCCCTTGCCCCTTGCCCCTGTCCCTGCCATCATACTTCAGTGCCACGCCTTGCCATGTTTACGGACAAAAACTTGTCATTGCAGAGCTCAATGGTGCCATACGATGAGGTGGGCCTATGCACTACGTGTTGCCTCACCTCACGGTAGCGCTGGCGGATGAGCTTGGCAGGCTCACCAGCATTGCCTGACTCCAGCTCTCCCGCGCTCATGATGATGGGCTGGATGCCCAGCTTCTTATACGCCAGCGAGCACTGCGTGTGCATGTGCAGCGAGGAGCAGCCACCATTGCATGGCTGGAGGGGTGGGGCCACACCCCTGTGCCTTGAGCAGCGGCACCCAAGTAGTGAGATGTGTACCCAAGTAGTTTGACTGTGAACTAGGTGCGCTAGCTATGGCTGGCTGGCAGACCCTGGCTAACCCCTGCGGGTGCACTGGCACATAGCAGCGTGTGCTCTCCCCTCAGCCAGCCTGCAACCTAGTTTGATATAGCTGTTCATCGACACCAGGGTCTCAGTCACAGCTGTGGGCTGCATTTCCATGGCCCACCTGGAAGGTCTTGCCCTGGCCTTTGCCTCCCCAAATGCCCAGGATCAGCGGAACTTTGATCTTTGGGAGATCCATGAAGTTCTTGGCGATGTGGATGGTGATCTTGTCGAGGAAGGCAGGAGAGATGTAGAAGCCATCCTCCACATTGTTGAACGTGGCGCGAGCACTGCTGATGTAGTCCGTTGAAGAGAGGATGGCGTTGGCTGTGCCTGACATCCCTTGCCCGCCTTGAAACAGTTCCTCCACCATTCCGCGCCCACGGGTAATGTCTTGCTGCGCCCAGAGTTACGCGTGCAGGAGCACTTGGTTGTCACGACCCACAACAAGAGCGATGGCAGCAAATTGGTCGGCAGCCGGACACGTAACACGAAAGCCACGCTGATGCCCACGCAGCCTGCTGGCTCATTGTGGCCAATCCCTGAGCACACTGGTATCTTCTGGACTGTTGTGGACATCCACCTGATCATCTGAAGTGTCGACGCCTGCATCAATGGACTTCCACCGGCCAGGGGTGGGCCTATAGGTTGGCCTGTATGAGCCTGCTCGTGACCCGACCTGGACGCTGCCCTGCAAAGATTCAGGCACAGAGCCAGAAGGGTCAGGTAAGTAATAAGTTGGTGGATGACGAAGGTGTCCAGCGAATGCCCGGCGCTCACCCTGCTGGATGTGGGACAGCGGAGTTTCGGCGCTAACCTGTCAGCACAGAAAGCTTCGGAAGGTCACGATGCGTCGTGAACCATATAAAGCAAGATGAGGTTCTTACCCGCTGCTGGAGGCCACGCGCCCAGCCTGGACAAGTAAGTCACGATACCACCGATTTAGCTATGAGCTATCCGCAAGCGCATATAGAGGATATTGCTCAAATCCCAGCGTACCTTGTCGGCTACAGATGTCTGCATTTTAGCTTACTTTGGTGATGCGGAGACAGTGCCTATGCGTTTGCGTAACTCGATCGGTCAGTGACGCTTTACACAGCATGAGCCTAATATATGACAAGATTGTGACTGGACGTGTCGGCTCGCTATGTATTACTTGTGGCACACACTTCGATACTATGTTTGGGTGCACCTGTGCCAGGCTAGTGGTGGCAGCCCACCAGTGTGCTGGTCAATGAACTGCCTAACCTGTTGCTGGGATGCCTGAGTGCCTGGCCACCACAACGTGTATACCACCAGCGCTGTATATTACGCCTCTTTCGGTTCACCACTCCATGAATTCCCGGGGAAACTCCAGTTGCTGGAAAAAGCCACAGCCGTCTCAAAGCACATCGCGCAATGGCTCGGCAGAAGTGGAAGGGCACCGCCAAGCAGAAGAAAGGCCCGACAAAGACATCAAATGGTGCGTGTCCCTAGCCGACTGTGAGCTACGTAATTTACGCGCTGTGTCATCACCAGTCGCTCCTGTTGGTTTCATCGCAGCGTCTCGCTCGCCTAAAAGCAAATGACGAGAGGATCGGAGGGATGGCTGGAAGACGAAGCGGCGCCAGGTGCGGGTCCGCCCCCGCCTAATGTGTCCCCGCATTGTGTGTCCGCGCATTGTACCTTGGCCTGTCAAAGTTCCTTGGCCTGTCAAAGTGTTAAATGTTAATGTAATACCGTATGTTAAAGTTTGCCGCTTGGCCGTAATACGAGTCATCTTTTGCTGTCGTTCTGGTCGCGACACGGAAATGCACCCAGCGACACTATGCAGGCAAACGTGGCCAGTGAGACGCAGTCCTAGGGTAGCAAAACGGGTATGTTAAAGATTTGTTAAAGCTGTTGTTAAACCCAAAACATCAGGATGTGAATTAACCGGCCGTGCTCTACTGGTGGGCTACCCCACCCCTGGGTACACCTGTGCACCCACACCTCCAACCATGCAGCCCCCCCAAGCACCTGATGCACCCCCCCTTCCCCCACTTCCCCCGCGTGCCCCTGCCCAGCCAGCCAGCATGGAGTGCGACTGTGGACCTGAGCTAGATCTTGATCCTTATCCTCAGCCAGAGCCAGAGCCAGAGCCAGAGCCAGGACCAGTCACGCAGCCCACCCCAAGGCGACGCAGTGCCCGTCTGGCAGCCCCTGCACCCGCAGCACCCAGTGGGCCACCTCAGCTCCTTGACGGCGAAGATCCTGTCAGGCTCAGGCAACTCAAGGATTTCAGCAAGTTCTTTGCCAACCCCAACCTCCTGACAGTTTAGAACCATGTTACGTGACCATGTGAGGCTGAGCTAATGCTGGCTGAGAGATCTGGATCTCCCCGTGAGAAGAGTAATGTGGTGAGGTGATCTGAAGCCGGGTTCATCCCGGGCAGGCTTCTTGACAACGCCCTAGCTACAGAGAACTCTGTCACTGTCATTGCAACGCGTAACAAACCAGCTGCAGCGGAGGCTTGTGCGCAAAAACCAGCGCCTCCACCCAATGCTCATGACAGTCTTCAAGGACCCCAGCAACCAGGCCCTGCTGGCCAAGCTGCAGGAGCTGGGCAGCATCAGCTTGTGGGGGTACAACAACACCATTTGAGCGCACTCTATGCAGCTGGCGGTCAGCATGCAGCAGCATTTCGCCAACCCAGGCAAGTCATGGTGGTGCATAGACCTTGGACTGGACCTGACCTGGTCTTGACCTGGACCTGACCTGACCTGACCTGACCTGACCTGACCTGACCTGACCTGACCTGACCTGACCTGACCTGACCTGACCTGACCTGACCTGACCTGACCTGACCTGACCTGACCTGACCTGACCTGACCTGACCTGACCTGACCTGACCTGACCTGACCTGACCTGACCTGACCTGACCTGACCTGACCTGACCTGACCTGACCTGACCTGACCTGACCTGACCTGACCTGACCTGACCTGACCTGACCTGACCTGACCTGACCTGACCTGACCTGACCTGACCTGACCTGACCTGACCTGACCTGACCTGACCTGACCTGACCTGACCTGACCTGACCTGACCTGACCTGACCTGACCTGACCTGACCTGACCTGACCTGACCTGACCTGACCTGACCTGACCTGACCTGACCTGACCTGACCTGACCTGACCTGACCTGACCTGACCTGACCTGACCTGACCTGACCTGACCTGACCTGACCTGACCTGACCTGACCTGACCTGACCTGACCTGACCTGACCTGACCTGACCTGACCTGACCTGACCTGACCTGACCTGACCTGACCTGACCTGACCTGACCTGACCTGACCTGACCTGACCTGACCTGACCTGACCTGACCTGACCTGACCTGACCTGACCTGACCTGACCTGACCTGACCTGACCTGACCTGACCTGACCTGACCTGACCTGACCTGACCTGACCTGACCTGACCTGACCTGACCTGACCTGACCTGACCTGACCTGACCTGACCTGACCTGACCTGACCTGACCTGACCTGACCTGACCTGACCTGACCTGACCTGACCTGACCTGACCTGACCTGACCTGACCTGACCTGACCTGACCTGACCTGACCTGACCTGACCTGACCTGACCTGACCTGACCTGACCTGACCTGACCTGACCTGACCTGACCTGACCTGACCTGACCTGACCTGACCTGACCTGACCTGACCTGACCTGACCTGACCTGACCTGACCTGACCTGACCTGACCTGACCTGACCTGACCTGACCTGACCTGACCTGACCTGACCTGACCTGACCTGACCTGACCTGACCTGACCTGACCTGACCTGACCTGACCTGACCTGACCTGACCTGACCTGACCTGACCTGACCTGACCTGACCTGACCTGACCTGACCTGACCTGACCTGACCTGACCTGACCTGACCTGACCTGACCTGACCTGACCTGACCTGACCTGACCTGACCTGACCTGACCTGACCTGACCTGACCTGACCTGACCTGACCTGACCTGACCTGACCTGACCTGACCTGACCTGACCTGACCTGACCTGACCTGACCTGACCTGACCTGACCTGACCTGACCTGACCTGACCTGACCTGACCTGACCTGACCTGACCTGACCTGACCTGACCTGACCTGACCTGACCTGACCTGACCTGACCTGACCTGACCTGACCTGACCTGACCTGACCTGACCTGACCGCCTGACCTGACCTGACCTGACCTGACCTGACCTGACCTGACCTGACCTGACCTGACCTGACCTGACCTGACCTGACCTGACCTGACCTGACCTGACCTGACCTGACCTGACCTGACCTGACCTGACCTGACCTGACCTGACCTGACCTGACCTGACCTGACCTGACCTGACCTGACCTGACCTGACCTGACCTGACCTGACCTGACCTGACCTGACCTGACCTGACCTGACCTGACCTGACCTGACCTGACCTGACCTGACCTGACCTGACCTGACCTGACCTGACCTGACCTGACCTGACCTGACCTGACCTGACCTGACCTGCATGTACATGCAGATCGCCTTGTCAAGCTGTACGCCAAGGCAGCCAGGGCCCGGTGAAACTTGAGCGGGGAGGATAGCGTGTGGGTATGGCATCGACGCCAAGAGCTCGGAGCTGCAGGCCACCGACTGACCAAGGAACATGTGGCTGACCTAATTGAGGAGGCCGACAAGCATCGCCGGATGCTGGGCCTCAAGCCGCAGGGTTTCCTGCTGGACACCCTACCCCTGCCCTGCCGCATGTGCCATGCGGTGCATGAGTGCAGGTGTGGAGCAGTGGCAGCAGCCCCCCACCCCACCTGTGCCAGAGCAGCCAAAGCATGGCGGGCGAAGGGGTGGGCCCCGGATCCTGATCTGCTCACCCCCCTTCACCCTCACCCCCATGGCCAGGGTAGGGATGCACTTCATCAAGCTGGACAGCAGGGTGCTGCATGGGGTGTGCACGCAGCTGGGTCTGACGAAGGAGCCAGCCTTCCACAAGCACAGGGACAGGTGGTTCAGCACAGGCAAGCTTGCCAACAAGGGGGTTCAGTTTAAGAGAACGGTGGAGACAGACGGAGTCAGCGTGTGTGTGCACTACACACGCCCCCTCCCCCCTCCTCCTGCTAGAAGCAACAGCCGCCCAAGTGCATCAGTAACCCCGGCGTCACCCAGGCAGTCAGTGCAGCCTCAGGCGTGTGGGGCCAGGATTCAGGCGAGCCGGTAACAGACCAGCTGCGCCGTTGGAAGCTGACCAAGGGCCGGGTGAAGCAGGCCATTGGCCTGAACAATGCCCGCCGTGACACCAAGCGGTGGCTGGCTCCGAACAAGCCCCACCTCCAGCACTTGGCAGCAGCTAGCTCAGCCGGCACCCCCCTGGTGGCCAACCTGAAGCACATCACCGTCACCCTGGCTACCTGGGACGCGGTGTGGGAGGTGTACCTGGACCCCAAGTGGGCACGGCAGCGGCTGAGGCTGTACGGAGCCCAGGACCGGGCGCTGGAGCAGTTCTTCAAGCGGGTGAGGGTGGGTGTGTGGGAGGCAGGGTAAGGGATTGAGAGGTGGTGGGTTAGGCATGAACTGAAAGAGGAGTTGACTGTGCCATGCCTGACCTGGTGCCACCATGTCAGCCACCATGTGTGTGCCTTGTGTGCATGGCTGCAGTTGGAGGAGGACATGGCGCAGGTGTCCATGAAGCACCATGGGCGTGCCAAGCAGCTGGTGGTGTTCTTTGGCGCTGCTAGCCTTGGCACCAGGGTAGGCTGGGGTGCTGATGCGGTGTTGCGGGCCTGCTGCAAGGTGGTGTGCAGGCCCAGGGGCACAGACCAGCTGCGGAGCAGGGTAGTGCTTGTGGATGAATCGCACCACCCGGGTCAGCTCAGCAGTGAATGGCAAGCAACCATGTGAGGAGGAGCTGGACCATGAGCAGCCCACCAGGCGTGCAGGCTAATAGCCCCTAGCAGGGCAGGTGCACCATCGACTGCTGCGCCCAGCCTGGAGCCAGCAGCGTGACCAGCCTGTGTGGGGCCCGATGTGGTGCCCAGTAGTGGCCCCCCACAAGCCCCCACAGGCCCCATGCAGCAGCCAGGCAGCCACACAGCCTGCAGCCTCAGAGCCTGGGCCCAGCACTCCCCCGCCAGCCAAGCGCACCAAGGCTGAGCCGGCAGCTGACCCCACCCTGCCCACCAAGGGCACAGGCAAGGCCCAGGGCATGGCTGCCAAAGCCAAGCCAGCACCACAGCCAGGCAAGTGGCTGGACAGGGACTGCAATGCAGCGCTGAACACGCAGCGCATTGGGGAGAGCAGGTGGCGGCCACTAGAGCTGTGCTACTGGCCACACCAGGGAGATCTGCCAGCCAAGGGCAAGGAGTACCCTGAGCATGGGTACAAGCGGTTGCGAGACAAGCCACCCAAGGCCCAGCAGCAGCAGCAGCCTGCTGAGGCACAGAATTGTGTGCCCCCCTTTGAGCTATCATCAGCTTACAATTAGCGCATGTTTGTCATGCCAACTCTAGACTACAGCCCTCGCGGTCAGGCAATGGTGTAGGTGGTAGGCACTCATGCACTAGGTCCATGTGCATGGAGAGAGGGGCTTGGCCTTGGGCTCGGCCTCGTATTACATCCACCCAGCTGAGCCATGCTCTGATTTCGGCCTATTCCCCATAGGCTAGCGCCAGGACACGAATATTGATACAAAGGAAACATGTTTTATACTTGCAGGGTCTCCAGTTTAGCTGCCGCTTTGCTCTACATTATTTTCCAGCTTTAATAACGCCGCCGAACAGAGCGCACTTTTATTTAGCGCAATTACATCCAGACCAACCAGAATTCGACGTCCTGGCAGCGCACAGTAACAGACCCAGGGAGCCTATAAGTCTCCTGTTCATCGACAACATTCTCAGCTCTGCCATATTACTACCTGTATGACAATAGATATCTGGATGGATACATCAACCATGCTGTATCCCTATCCTCTTGTGGAGCCCCTACACTTCTCCACAGCAGTGAGAGACCGGTGTGTGTCCCTAACCTAGGAGTCGGGACTGTGTCCCTAACCTATTCGCTAGAGCCCTACCCTATGCACACTCTAGCGCACACACATCCCCTTTGTAAAGGGCAATAGTATTGTTTGTTTGTCTGGCTCATGGCATGATACACATGTCACTATCGCTGCCGCTGGCGCCGCCGCTGCCACTTTCGCAGCAGCCCCTTGTCGCGCACTTGCTCCCACTCCTGGCCTGGTCTGCCTGGGTTAGGCATGGCTGGGCGGCCTACTCACCTCAGCCCAGAACTTGGCCACCGTGCGCTGCTTGCCTCCGTACAGCCGGAACCTGGCGTTGGACCAGTGCCGCTTGGAGAGCTCGGCCCACATGGCCGGTCAGGTCGACATCGTCGTGGCAGCGTACTCCCGGTACCGCTGCAGGGAGGCGGTGTAGTTGGTGACTTGCGACAGCTCGTCCTTCTGAGGCTTGATGCCGGCCATCCAAACCTTGGACACCTTGGCGTGTTCCGTGATGCCGCTCTGCCGGTAGTACTGCCCCGCAGTCAGGCTGCGCTGCCACACGGACTTCACAGCTCCGGAGGGGTACCGCTCCTCGTGGGCCACTGTCGCCATGTTCGTCTTCCCGGGGTCGCAGCCCAACCAATCGGCGTCCAGGTGCGCCAGCGGGTTGACAGCGCCCTCCTCCTTGCCCATGCAAGGCAGCTCGCCGGGCGGCTCTGCTGGCTTGGGGCGGATGAACACATGATAGCGACTCCGTCAATGTGCACCACCTGCGCAGATTTCTGCCCGACGTTGGGCCGGACGGCTGCGAGGTTGGGCAGGAAGGCGTTCCACCGGTTGGCCACCTGCAGCCAACATCAGCCATTATAACACACTCGAGAACATATAGAGACCATAAGTCAATGGTGCCACAAACAATCTGCATCCAGCAACCTGCCTCCAGCAACCTGCCACAATCAAAGCAGTGGCTAACCTGAGCACACTCAAGGATCACTCACCTCACTGTCCTTGAGCCCGTCCACACCACTCCTGAACTTCTCATTTGAGGTGATGTCCGCTGGCAGCATGCCAGCAGTACGCATCAAGCCAAATAGGGCCTGGGTGTCCAACTTGATGTGGTGAGCCTTTGCAGCTGCAGCTGGGTGTGAGCGCAAATGGGGAGGGGGGGCGGTAGGGCCTGGTGTTGCGTTGCCCCCCCGCTGCCTGCCAGTCCGCCCAGTCCAGCTGCCAGCTCACATTGGCTGCCTCTAGCTTTCTGCTGATGTCCACTGCATGGCGTAGCAGGCTGCCCCGGTTGACCGCCCTCTCCAGCCAGGCGTCGTTCACCCCTCCCCCCTGACCTATACCCAGCAACCTCCGCTGCCATGCTCATAGCGAGGTACAGCTTTGAGGCGGTCGTGGAGACCCGGGTAGAAGGCCAACACATCCTCCACAGCTGCGCTGGGCCGAGACTGCCTTCCGGGAGGAGGCACACCGCGGCAGAGCTGCAGGTACATGTTGCGGTCCGCCACGTTCGGGATGGCCGCGTCCTCAGCTGGGATTTCCTCGAAGACCTCCTGCCCGTCAGGAAGCACCCTGGCCCGCGTGAACCAGCCTCGCACCGCGAGGCCCAGTAGCAAGCTCCCGAGCAGCAGGCCTCCACCCAAGCCTCGAGTTGTGTGACGAGCCGCGCCTCGACCACTTCGGACGCCACGACCGCTCCCGCCTCTAAACCAGCAGCGCACACACCCCTCATCACGGTATGCCGTTTGCTCTTTTTCGAATGCCATGTGTTCTTGTCGTGTCGGTCCCTGCGCGCTTCACCGCTGGCCTTCATGTTATCCTGCGCTTGGCTTAGCTCTGGCTGAGCCTCGAGCTCGCGGTCAACTTCAATGTCCGAGGCATCACGTTTACGTTGCCTGTTTCGCTGCATCCTCTACGAAGGTCTACAGCGACATATCAATGCTCTGTTACATGCCAGCTCGCATACGACAGTTCTAAGCATTTAACCACCAACCGAGTAAAGTTATGGATATTTTCATCACGGTCTACAGTTCGCAGTCTCCAGTATAGCTGCCGCTTTGCTCCAACTTTACAACATTAATAACGCCGCTGAACAGAGAAGAATTATTTGTACACCAATCAGAATTCGACGTCCTGGCAGCGCACAGTAACAGACCCAGGGAGCCTAGATGACTGCAACATTCTCGGTCGCGAACATTTTGGGCAAAACAGCGCATGACCAGAAGCTGGAGGATGTATACAAGCTAGATAAGCAGCTGGGTTAGTGACGCAGTCAAATTTGCTTCTCAGTTGCCTTTCGCTCATGTTGTTACCGCTTGCTGATGTCGCCACATGCAGGCAAGGGCGCGTTTGGCGTTGTTAGGCTTGGGATCAATAGAAAGACTGGGGAACAGGTTGCTATCAAGTCCATCGCAAAAGGTACGCCACTTCACCTCATAGTACACGCACTCCTGGCAGCATAATGCTTGCTGCACTGTTGTGTTGAAGCGCAGCATGCCTTGTAGAGGCAACACTCATCGCTGTCAGCTGCATTGCTCAAGAAGGGATACATAAACCTGCCAACTGTACAGATCCCAATGCTCAGCGCCGCGCCATGTGCTGCTGCAGCCAAGCTGGTTTGCAAAGAGGACGTCAAAGATGTGCAAGCCGAGGTTGCCATCATGAACCTTGTAGCTGGTCACGCTTGTGTGGTGAACATTAAAAGCACGTTCGAAGACAAGGATAATGTGCACCTGTGCATGGAGTTGTGCGCAGGCAAGCCTGGCACGCCTGGCTTTTCCCAGGCTGGTGTTAGCAGCCCAGCAGCAGCAGCCTCTCGCCACACTAACAACCCCTAGTCACACTACCACACGCCACTGCACAGCGGTCACGCAGCACAGCGGCACTTGAATGCAATTCAAGCCTAGAGCACCCACCTCAACCAGAATGGCATGACGCACCACAAGGCGTGCTGTGCAACATCGCCCGTCGCATGCAGCCTCCACATCAAGCAGCCACTGCTCAGGCTGGCCAGCAGCCGACTGTCAGCTCGCATGTGGCTGCCGCATGGCTGCCTGGCAGCATGGCTGTGTGCCGCACCCCGCAGGCGGGGAGCTGTTCGACAGCATCGTGGAATCGGGCAACTTCTCAGAGCGGAAGGCAGCACAGGTGATGCCCAGCCACAAGGCAGGGAGCTGGCCTGACCCAAGTAGCCTGGGTTGCAACGTGTGCAACCCTGTGGATGATGTTGGACAGCTCTACAGCTCAAACCCAGGACCAGCCCTCTGAGCACCTGATGCGAACGCCTGGCCCTAGCTCGAACCCAGGACCTCCATCACCTGACCAGGGCCAACCAGGCCCACCAGCCCCATACTCCCCGGCCCAGCCAGCAAACAACAGCCTGGACTGCGACATAGGTGCAGTGGAAAGCGAGGGGAGGGGAGGGTGCGGGTATGAAACAGCATGCCGCGCACGCATTGGCAGCAGCACTGCAGCTGCATTGTAGACAGGCCAGCAGTGTGGAGGAGGGGTAGAGGGGTGGAGGGTTGAGGGGTGGGAGGGCGCAGGGTCGAGGGGCAGGGGGCCTGCAGGCCTTGGGCTCAGGGAGCTCACTGCCACTACTAGGGCGGCGCTGCTGCAGGTGTTCCGCAAGATGGTGGGGGTGGTGCACCATTGCCAGGAGCTGGGAGTCATGCACAGGGACCTCAAGCCGGTGGGTGCCCCTCACGCCCTGCGACTGCCACCCCCATGTGGCCCTTGGACTTGTTGCTACCACTTCCTGTGCCCCTCACCACCCACCCCCTGTGCCGCTCCCTTGCTCCACACCCTGTGTTGCATTGTGTGGCTGCATGGCAGCTTCTTAGCCCTGTCTGGGGCACCCTGCCAACCTTGGCATGGGGTAGCACAGGCCTGCTGGGCCTGCCGACTGCCCCTCTCCTTACAGTGCGCCCCTGCTGTTGCACTGTGCCACATGCATGCATGGCAGGGTTGAAGGCTCTTAGGCCCTGCCATGTCACATTGTCATCACTCCCTTAGGTGTTGCCAGCCTGGGAGCCGCCCTAGTATTCGTCTGAGTATATCAGTATTAGTGGTGTAAAATTCTCTATAGTGTAGCAGTATAAGTAGTGTAGTAATAGTTATAGTGTTTTGTTATAAATTGTGGATTAGTATTAGCAGTGTATTATTATTAGTATTGTTAATATTATTATAATCGAGAGCACTGTTGTTACCCTGTAGTGGCCCCGCCCCGTGGCTACCCCGAGTCCTTTGCGCTGGCTGCTGGCTGCGCAGGAGAACTTCCTGCTGACCAGCAAGGGGCCCGAGGGGGAGCTGAAGCTAACAGACTTTGGGCTGGGCGTGTTCTTCAAGCCCGGGGAGCGGTTCAGGGACCTGGTGGGCTCACCCTACTACGTGGCCCCAGGTCAGGAGGGGGGCAGGGGCTGCCTGCCTTGGCGTCTGGGTCTGTGACTCCCAAGGTGCTAGTATGCCGTGCTGACTGTCATGGTGATGAGGAAAGCATGAAGTGTGTGACGACAGCAAGTCTGCGTTGAAAGTCAAGTCTACATCTCCACCTCCTCCTCTTACTCCTCCTCCTCCTTCACCTGCTCCGCCTCCGCCTCCTCTTACTCCTCTTACATTCCCTACCTCCTCCCCCTCCTTCTCCCACTGCAACACCTCCCCCCTCCCCCTACCCCTTCTCTCCCCCTCCTTGTGCAGAGGTGCTGCGCAAGAACTACAGCCACGAAGCCGACATGTGGAGCCTTGGGGTCATCCTGTACATCCTGCTGTCAGGCCTGCCGCCCTTCTGGGGAGACACAGAGGTGCGAGGGCACGGCCCACCACCCACCTGCCCACCACCCACCTGCCCACCACCCACCTAACCTCCACTCACCTGCCCTCCACCCACCTGCCCACCACCCACCTGCCCACCACCTACCTACCCACCACCCTGCTACCCACCACTCACCTGCCCACCACCCACCTACCCTCCACTCACCTGCCCACCACCCACCTACCCTCCACTCACCTGCCCTCCACCCACCTACCCTCCACTCACCTGCCCTCCACCCACCTACCCTCCACTCACCTACCCTCCACCCACCTGCCCACCACCCACCCACCTGCCCACCACCTACCTACCCACCACCCTGCTACCCACCACTCACCTGCCCACCTGCATCACCCCTCCCGCCTCACCTAAACCAAGTTGTGTGAATGATGCCTCAGAGCCCCCTGCTCAACCACTCTACAGCTGTGCAGCAGGCCATGGGCAGCAGGGAGTCGTACAGTGTGGTCTTGAAGCTGAGGGGTTGTGAAGCTGAGGGGTCGTTAAGCTGAGGGGTGGCTAGGGGTGTGAAACTGAGCCGCACACCCCTGGCTCTCCAGTGCAAAACAGGGCACGAGCTTCCCAGGCAGCAGCCGCCAGGCCACCGAGCCCTGCACGGCCCCAGTCATTGCCTACATGTGTGCCACACCACCAGCCTATGCCGCATCCGCCGCATCCGCTTTGGCCCTGATGCAATCAGCCATGGCGTGGGCGCACATCCTCCTGGAGCACCACATCCTCCAGCCGTAATGGCCAGCGTGTCCTAATCTGGCAGGAAACAGGCCATTACTCATCGAGCACCAGCGTGTCAATGTGCACCGCCTTAACGCGCTGCTGAGAGCAGTCGCTCCTAAGTAGTCCAGGCGTGGACCCAATGGCATCAACAGCACCACCTCATGGTGGGAGCAGGTCGCGGCTCCTGCAGGCGGAAGCTCCTCCCTTGATGCACGCCGGTGAATACCGGAGTAGTCATCTCCTTCTTCCTTTTTTTTTCTTCTTCTCTTCTTCTTCTTCTTCTTCTTCTTCTTCTTCTTCTTCTTCTTCTTCTTCTTCTTCTTCTTCAGCACCACCTCCACGCTCTGCTCAGAGCCGGCCTTAGACCTAAGAAACAGATCAAGCATGGATGCATGGCAAGGGGTTCATGTATTGCACCTGGCTGCGTCGCATTGCTGTTGGCAATGGATAGTGTGATGGAGGATGAGTGGCGGCTGGCTGTGTGTCCTAATCTGGCCGCAGGAGCAAATCTTCAAGATGGTGCTGCGGGGCCACATTGACTTCAAGACAGACCCCTGGCCCAAGCTGAGTGAAGCCGCCAAGGACTGCGTGCGCAAGCTGCTGGAGCAGGTGAGCCTTGCTGAGGCCAACAGGGAACAGCAGACAACAGGGCAGCAGACAAGAGGGCAGCAGACAACAGGGCAGCAGACAACAGGGC
Source organism: Haematococcus lacustris (assembly GCA_030144725.1). Classification (NCBI taxonomy): domain Eukaryota; kingdom Viridiplantae; phylum Chlorophyta; class Chlorophyceae; order Chlamydomonadales; family Haematococcaceae; genus Haematococcus; species Haematococcus lacustris. Next base: position 1,609,081 of record JASKMD010000013.1, read on the forward strand.
AGCAGACAACAGGGCAGCAGACAACAGGGCAGCAGACAACAGGGCAGCAGACAACAGGGCAGCAGACAACAGGGCAGCAGACAAGAGGGCAGCAGACAAGAGGGCAGCAGACAAGAGGGCAGCAGACAACAGGGCAGCAGACAGGCAGCCAGGCGCGCGGCAGAGTGACTGTGGCTTACAGACTCAAGGACCCAATGGTACAGCCGCGACAGCCTTGCAGGGCCTGCCAGCTGCGCCCCATTGACCTCCCCATGGCCTGTGTGGCCCCCCCCTTCCCTCCTCCACTGCCCATCCCTCTCCCCCTTCATCCCTCACCCTTCCCCCTTTGCCCCTCCACCTCCTCCCCTCCCCCTTCATTCCATCGCCCCTCCTCCCTTCCCCCCTCCTCCCCTCCTTCCCTCCTCCCCTCCCCTCCCCACACCCTCTTCCTCCCTGGCCCCCTGGCCCCCTGCCCTCCTCCCCTCACCCCCTCCCTCCCTGCCCCCCCTGGCGCCCCCCAGAACCCTGTGAAGCGCGCCACCACGCACGACATCCTGAAGCACGACTGGCTGGTGAAGGAGAGCGCAGCGTCCGACATCGCCCTGGACAGCGTGGTGCTCAAGCGCATGCGCCAGTTCGCTCAGATGAACAAGCTGAAGAAGATGTGCCTCATGGTGGTGGGCCAGCACCTGTCCCCTGATGACATCACAGGTGGCCAGGGCCTGGGGCCAGGGGGCGGGGCCAAGGGGGAGGCGTGGAGGTGGAGGCAAGGGAGGGGAGGGAAAAGGGGGAGCGGGCCGAAAGGGAAGGGGCATGGGGGATGCGGGCTGATGAGGAGGGGGAAGGGGGCTGAGGGGAGGAGGAGGGGGAAGGGGGCTGAGGGGAGGGGGAAGGGGGCTGAGGGGAGGGGGAGGGGGCTGAGGGGAGGAGGGCATGGGGATGGGGATGAGGGGGAGGGGCATGGTGGTGTGGAGGGTGGGTGAGGGCGGGGACCAGGGGCAGGGGCAGGGGTGCAGGTGTAGGTTCACCTCACCATGGTTAGAGTTTCCCAGTGGGATGTTAGTGCAGCAGCGCTGCAGCAGGGCATGGAGAGTGATGTCCAGCCCTTGCACATGCACGCGAGCTTGCATGCTTGCACGCGAGCTTGCATGCTTGCACATGTGCCTGCAGGCCTGAAGGAGCTTTTTAAAAGCATCGACACAGACAAGAGCGGCACCATCACGGTGGAGGAGATGCGCACCGCCCTCCAGCAGTGAGTGCCGCCCCCAAGGCCAGAGTGCTGACCCAGGTCCAGCTAGGCACAGGGGGTGGCAGGGGCATGGGGCCAGGGGTAGGTCTGGCTCTGGGGGTCAGGGTACACAGGCAGGTGCTGGGAACATTATGTGATGTTGTCAATATGCTTGCTATATTTTATTGTATATTGTTTGTTTATTAATGTGATTTATGTATTATGTATTTCATGTCTATCTGTATCAATGTGGCCCTGAACGTTAAGGTGCACAACCAGGCGCCTTGACACCTGACCATGAGCGCATCATGGGGTCAGGGTCGTGATGACAGCCTGGGTGCCGAGGAATGGACCCCTGTTATGAACCCCAGCACACCCCTCCACACGTCCCTCAACACACCTCACCATGCACACCACACTGCCCACACCCGCACCATGGGAAGAGAAAGAGACCCCCCACCCCCCACACCCCCCTCCTGGCAAGCATGCCGTGAAGGGGTTAGGAGGCCTCAGGGGCGCCCCCATGCAGCCAGGCACCCTTTCAGTGCTCAGTCGCTGATGCACTGGCGCGCAGCATACGCTGCCAGGCAAGGGCAGGAGCAGGCCCGTGCCGACTGTTGCGCCCTCACAGCTCCCTCCCCCCCACTGGCAGGTGGGGCCACAAGATCAGCGAGGTGGACCTGCAGCAGCTCATGTCTGTGGCGGATGTGGACGGGGACGGCCTCATCGACTACAACGAGGTAGGCTGCACACGGGAGCGGGGTGACCACACGGTGCGCTCGACTGGGCGGGGCGGGGCAGGGCAGGGCTGGCAGGCCCTGCCCAGGCAGCCCAGCCCAGGTAGCCAGAGCAATGCCTGGTCAGGGCTGAGGGCTGGGTAGGGGGCCAGGCTTGGCAGAGACTCAGGGGGTGGGCTCCTGTGCTCAGACCTCACCGAGTGGCACCCTGCTCAGGTGGCACCCAACCCACACTGTCGGCACCCAACCGCTGCTGCTGCTGCCGCTGCAACCACTAATGCCCCTACCCTTGCCCCTGCCCCTGCAACCTGCCACAGCTGCCCCCCCCTACCCCTGCCCGTGCTGCTGCTGCTGCTGCTGCTGTCCCTTCTGCCCCTTCTGCCCCTGCCGCCCCTATCCCTGCCCCTGCCGCCCCTATCCCTGCCCCTGCCACCACCAATGCCCCTACCCTTGCCCCTGCCGCTGCAACCAGAGGCCCCAGCCATTAGCCCAGCTGCCCCTCCCTGCTGCCTCTGAGCTGCCCTCCCTGCCGCCTCTATGCTGTCGCACACGCGGCCTGTCCTCCTGTGACGTAATGGTTGATGGCTCGAAGAATGAGTCCTTCACACATAGCTGACCCCTCCCTTTTGAAAGATAAAAAGAAAAAAGAAAGATTACGCCCTCAGGGGAGGAGAGCAGGGAGGAGAGCAGCCTCGGGGCGTGCCCTTGATTCCCTCCCACCGGAACCCTCCCTCTTGAACCTACTTGTACCCTACACCCCTGAAATCCTGAACTTAATCCCAACCCTAACCCCAACCCTGACCCTGACCTTAACCCTCCTCCCCTCCCTCCCTCCTCCTCCCCCCTTCTTCCCCCCTCGCCCCTGACCCTGCCGCTGCCCCTGCCATGCCCCCTGCCCAGTTCGTGGCCAGCACCATGCACATGAGCAAGCTGGAGAAGGAGGAGGTGCTACAGCAGGTGAGGGGGGCCATGGGCTGTGAAGTGGAGGAAGGGGTAAGGAGGGCAGCATGTGAACCGCAGCCATGTGCATAGAATGTCACAGATGTGGGTGGCTAGCACCCCACACTGCCCCTGCTGGCTCAATAATGCTTCCCTTGCTCACAAACCCAACCCTAGCACAACCCTAGCACCTCCCATTCCCTCCTCCCTTAACCTTTCCCGCCAAGCCCTGCACCTGTCCTGGCTACAGGCCTTCCAGCAGCTAGACGTGGACAAATCAGGGACCATCAGCATCGAAGAGCTGAGCACCGCCCTAAAGCAGTTTGGGGTGTATGACGATGCTGCCAAGCTGCTGGCCACGGCTGATAAAAACGCAGACGGCATGATTGACTACACAGAGTTCTGCGCCCTGATGCGCAACCAGAATGAAGGACTGCGCGCCTCGGCACGTGAGCCACTGCTGCCATGCCTGAACCATGAATTGACTCCACCCCTACCTCCTCCTTTCCCTGCCTGCCTGCCTGCCTGCCTGCCTGCCTGCCTGCCTGCCTGCCTGCCTGCCTGCCTGCCTGCCTGCCTGCCTGCCTGCCTGCCTGCCTGCCTGCCTGCCTGCCTGCCTGCCTGCCTGCCTGCCTGCCTGCCTGCCTGCCCGCCCGCCCGCCTGCCTGCCTGCCTGCCTGCCTGCCTGCCTGCCTGCCACTCACCAATCCCTAACCCTGCACTGCATCGCGTCCCTCACTGCGCTGGACATCCCACCTACTGCACTGCTGCCAGGAGGCTGTGATGCACCCACAGTGCCTGTAGGCAGGCTGCAACCTCCTGTTCAGTCACAGTGCCCCGCCTGCTCCCCTCCCTGCTGGCGCTCTGCTGCTGATCACCTGGGTGCTGTGGGTGCTGTGGGTGCTGTGGGTGTGGGTGGCTGCAGGTGGGGTGGGCTTCTGAAGCACGGTGGTCACCTACTGTTAGTCAGCCTGGCATGTGCCTGGCATCGCCCGGCTCCCTCCCCACCAGCTGCCTCCCAACAGGGGCGGTGCCTATTCAAGCAACAAGACACCCAGCAGAGGCGGTGCCTATTCAAGCAACAAGACACCCTGTCCAGCACCCATTCCGGCTGGGGTCCTCTCTGGAGGATGTCTTCCCACCATCTCAAGTTAAACATCCAGTCAGTCAGCTGAGTGAGGTCACCCACCCAGGCAACACCTTGTTCGCTGATGGATTGGGAGTTGTGAGAAGGGAGGGTGTAAGCGGATGTAACCTAGACAGTGTCTGGTGTCCCGGCTGGTAGGCATTGACGGAGGAAGGGCTTATGGGCGCCCTCGCCATAGTGCCATCAAGGTGGTGACTCTGCCCCGCACCTCTCATGGCCTCTGCAGCCTGGTAGTGGTTTTTGCTGTCGTCCGAAATCGTGGTGCAAACGCACTTTGATGGGCGGTTTTATGATGATGGTCCGTGATAGGAGCTGTGATGATGCAAAGGGCTCATGGATCATGATGATGCAATGGGCTCACACAGCTCTGATGCTCTGGCAGCCCCCTCGTCCCTCACTAGGGCCTCCAGATGAGTCGGACCACCAGGGGTCAATAGCGAGCCTACTCAAATGGTGTGAAGGTGCTGTGTGGAGTATACCCAATGCACATGGACCGAGTGCATAAGTGCCTACCACCTACACCATTGCCTGACCGCGAGGGCTGTAGTCTAGAGTTGGCATGACAAACATGCGCTAATTGTAAGCTGATGACAGCTCAAAGGGGGGCACACAATTCTGTGCCTCAGCAGGCTGCAGCTGCTGCTGGGCCTTGGGTGGCTTGTCTCGCAACCGCTTGTACCCATGCTCAGGGTACTCCTTGCCCTTGGCTGGCAGAGCTCCCTGGTGTGGCCAGTAGCACAGCTCTAGTGGCCGCCACCTGCTCTCCCCAATGCGCTGCGTGTTCAGCGCTGCATTGCAGTCCCTGTCCAGCCACTTGCCTGGCTGTGGTGCTGGCTTGGCTTTGGCAGCCATGCCCTGGGCCTTGCCTGTGCCCTTGGTGGGCAGGGTGGGCTCAGCTGCCGGCTCAGCCTTGGTGCGCTTGGCTGGCGGGGGAGTGCTGGGCCCAGGCTCTGAGGCTGCAGGCTGTGTGGCTGCCTGGCTGCTGCATGGGGCCTGTGGGGGCTTGCGGGGGGCCACTACCGGGCACCACATCAGGCCCCACACAGGCTGGTCACGCTGCTGGCTCTAGGCTGGGCGCAGCAGGCGATAGTGCACCTACCCTGCTAGGGGCTTCCAGCCTGCACGCCTGGTGGGCTGCTCATGGTCCAGCTCCTCCTCACATGGCTGCTTGCCATTCACTGCTGAGCTGACCCGGGTGGTGCGATTCATCCACAAGCAAAACCCTGCCCCGCAGCTGGTCTGTGCCCCTGGGCCTGCACACCACCTTGCAGCAGGCTCGCAACACCGCATCAGCACCCCAGCCTACCCTGGTGCCAAGGCTAGCAGCGCCAAAGAACACCACCAGCTGCTTGGCACGCCCATGGCGCTCCATGGACACCTGCGCCATGTCCTCCTCCAACTGCAGCCATGCACACAAGGCATACACATGGTGGCTGACATGGTGGCACCAGGTCAGGCATGACACAGTCAACTACTCTTACATTTCATGCTCAACCCACCACCGCTCAGTCCCTTACCCTGCCTCCCACACACCCACCCTCACCCGCTTGAAGAACTGCTCCAGCGCCCGGTCCTGGGCTCCGTACAGCCTCAGCCGCTGCCGTGCCCAACTGGGGTCTAGGTACACCTCCCACACCGCGTTCCAGGTGGCCAGGGTGACGGTGATGTGCTTCAGCTTGGTCACCAGGGAGGTGCCAGCTGAGCTTGCTGCTGCCAGGTGCTGGAGGTGGGGCTTGATCGGAGCCAGCCACCGCTCGGTGTCACGACGGGCATTGTTCAGGCCACTGGCCTGCTTCACCTGGCCCTTGGTCAGCTTCCAACGGCGGAGCTAGTCAGTTACTGGCTCGCCTGAATCCTGGTCCCGAGGCTGCACTGACTGCGTGGGTGACGCTGGGGTTGATGCCCACCCCGATCTGTGTGGCTGGGTCAAACACAAACTCACGCTGCTCAGCTAAGGCCTTGCCTATGTGGAGAAGTACCACTGCATGGGCTGCTGCTGCTGCTGCTGCTGCATTTGGGCGGCTGTTGCTGCTGCCAGCTGCTGGGGGGGGGGGCCAGGAGGAGGGGGCAGGGGGCGTGTGTAGTGCACACACACGCTGACTCCGTCTGTCTCCACCGTCCTCTTCAACTGAAACCCCTTGTTGGCAAGCTTACCTGTGCTGAACCACCTAGCCCAGTGCTGGCTCCTGGTGGGCTCCTTGATGAAGGCTTCACTTCAAGGCCTGTCCTCTAACACTTGGAGAGTGGACCAGCCAGTTGTTTCATGATGGCGATGATTACGATTGTGTGACAATGTCCGACGTGAATGGGCGCGGGGAAGGAGGCAGACAAAACGTGCAATGCCTTTGGCAATTCTCAGGAGGTTGTGGAAGCTGACCAGGGTCCAGGTGCAGCAATGCTAGTGGCCGGGGCAACGCTGGTCAGCACATCACGCGGGAGCAAGCATGAACCCTGTGACGGCTGCTGCATCCCACAGCAGCACCCACCATGCCGACCAGATTGTGAGCCACACCACTGTCACAGCTGCAGCAACCTAGCAGCAGCAGCCAGCACAGCCGGCCCCTGTTGCCCCAGTGGCTGCACAGAGGCAATCGCCTTGGCTACGCAGGACATGATGTGGGAGGGATGTGAAGGACATGCCATGCCATGCCACAGGGCACCCAGGACATGATGAGGAAGGTATAGTCATAGGATAGCATGGCAGCAGCTCAACAGTCTGTCGTCCGACAGCTTAAGCGGTGTAAACCAACCCACACCAAAACATTTGGACACCAGTGCAGATGACTCGCTGTTTGGGGGTGGAGACGGCTCGGTCTGAGGGGGTTACTTTCATTAACCGCACATGCACAAGATGCACAGAGGGGGTAGTGAATGACGCCATGCAATTCTTTTTTGAGTGCATTGCTACGATTTCCATCAGGGAGCAGCCGGAGCTTGCCATGCCTTTCCAGAACTATGAGCCCATGTGCACCTTTGTTTATGCACCTTGCTTTGAAGTGCGTTGTAGTCCCGGCTGACGGCTTCAGCGGTGTAAGCATGCACATAAGGGGTACGGACCCGGAGCTTGGCGCAGACCAGTTTGACCGGCTGTGGCCGGAGCCGTCAGGAGGGTGGTTCGCCACACAGCCCAGGAGGGCGCGGGAGGGGGCAGAGGAGAGGGCGTTGGAGAGGGTAGGGGGAGGGGAAGCCGGGGGGACAGTAGCGGGGACTAGGCAGCGGGAGGAGAGGGCGTTTGGGGCGGGTGAGCTGGTTGTGCATCTGTCCTTGCAGTGGCCCGTCCCCTTCCCTGCCCCTCTTGCTTGAGCTGGGTTTGCTTGTTAGGGGCTTGTGAGTGTTTTAAGGGTTTGGAGGCTGTTAGGTCCTTGGGGAGCCCTAGGTTAGGGTCTTGTGTTCGCTTTTTGGGGGCGGAGGGGCAGAGAGGGTTGGGCCTTGGAGCTGGGGGGCCTAGGGGTGAGTGTTGGGTTGTCCGGGGGTCCCTAGGGTCGGCGTAGTGTAGGGGTTGCTGAGGGCGGGGGTGTGGGTGGTGTCTGGACGTCTTTCCTTGGGGGTGTGTAGTTACCGTTCTAGGGTTGTTTGGACGCTGTTTGGTGGTGGGGAGGTGGGGTGGGGTTTGCTTGCCTCTTTGGGGAAGGGAGGGGGTAGCTTGCTCGAGACATGGTCTAGTCTTTCCTTTTTTCCTCTCTCTCTTAGTCTCTCTTGATCTCTCTCTTAGTCTCTTTCTTCTGTAATCTCTCTCATAAGAAAAAAAAAAACATAAGCAGCTGAGCACATTAACAACAGCTCCATGTCCCTTTATGCTAGCGAACAACGGTTGGCTGCGCGCTGTGGGTTCCTGGATTTGGTTACTAATATAATGCTCATGCAATCACATGACATTAGGATTCACAGCAACGACCACGACATGGTCTGCAGTTCAATAGTAGTCAATGGCGAGACGGGAACACATCATCAACGTCGACCTGCTTTTGTGCATTAGGTGTTCGTCCCATACAACTTCTTAAATTGGTCTACAACCATGCAGGACACTCTAGTCAAAGTCGCTTAGCCTCAATAAGCCATGCTAATCCTTACTGCTTGTCGCATGCACATCTCATATCCCTCTCCATTATGGGAAAAACACAACGCATCTCATGCATCTGCCACCCCTGCCTGAGCATGAATAACCAGGTGCAGGCGCATCTAATCCAAATAAACATGCCCCAACCACTTGCATTCTGAATGCCAGCCTGCCACTTCTCTTGCCGCCAACTCATGCACGCACAGCACTTCAACAAGGACCAGGTGGCCTAAGTCCCTAATTTTTCACAAGATCCATAGACAGCCTGGCCAGGGCTTTGAACCCCACTGCAGCTGCACTCATGTGCTAAGCTGCCTAGCGCATGCTTAGCTGGCTGCTGCCTAGCGCATGCTGAGCCTGGCCCGAGACCAAGGACCAGGTGCCCCCACCACCAGGGCTAGGCTGGCTAGGGCCTTGAGCCCATGTGCCAGGAATGGAGCTAGGAATAGCCTGGCCCATGCGCACCCCTATTTGAGCCCATGCACACCCCTGTTTTTCATGCACCCAGCCTTGATGTGCATTGCAGACAGTCCTGCACCCCTACAGGGGGAGGGCGGCAAAGCAGCCGGACGCCTGACGGCTGCAGCGGTGTGACCCATTTTTCCCCTGGCCCAGGCTACAGGAAGCTGCGAGGCCACCACCCACCAACCCACCCAGGGCTACACAGCAAGCGGTGAAAGCCACACTCTTCCTGGCCCAAGCAATAAAAAAGGAAAAGTTGCAGGACCACACACCCACCCAAGGCCTTACTACCCTCACTCTCAACAGCTAGCCCGTCGAGCATTTGAGAGCAGGGCGGGGGGGCGGGATACCCCCACCCCAGCCCCTCTGCCTACAGCCCGCTGGCAGACTGCCCAGGGGTTGGACCCCCCGCCGCCCCCTTGCCCGCCCCTGCCCTCTTCCCTGGCACCCCTGCAGCCAAGGCAGCTGCAGCCTCCGCTGCCTTCTGCAGCCGACCTGACGAGGCGGCCGCCGCTACAGTGGCTGACGCGGCGGCTGCATACGCCTGCAGCTCCGCCGCCTGCTGGGCAAACATGGGGTAGCTGGTGTTGAAGGAGGGGGAGCTGCTGAGGGAGGGGGGCAAGGTCGCTGAGCCGGGCTGGCTGATCTCCTGCCTTGAGCTGCGTGTCATGCTGGCAGGCAGTGGGTGGGGGGCTGTGGCACCCGCCCCCTCATTGCACCGGGGTGTGATGGGCCTTGGGAGTGTGGTGGGGGTGAGCTGTGCATGGGTAGGGCAGGGGGACAAGGTGGGTAGGGTGGAGGGGGAGGGAGGGGGGGAGTCGGAAGGGAGGTGGGAGGCCAGGCCCTGGGCCCCTGACCCTGAGAGGGGCCATTGGAGGATTGGCCGGGTGCTGACCTCTGGCCTGTCCAACCCCAGCTGGCCCAAACTCATCTGGCCCACAGCTTGCCTCCCCTGCCCCTCCCCCCACTGCTGCTGCTGCTGCTCCACAGCCTGACATTGGTCAGCCATGGGAGGTCCTTGGGCACAAGCCTGAGTCAGGCTCTGACCCGCCGTCTCTCCTGCCTCCCCCATCTCAGCTGCCCTGATGGGCTGAAAGCACAATGAGGGTGGAGCAGAGGGGTGGTGCTCAGCCCCAGGCGGCAGCTGCCCGGCAGCTGCCGCCCCGCCTCTGCTGCAGTTGCCCTTGGTAGGTTCAGAGCCCGGTCTGGGAGTCACCTCCCTGCCACTGGTGACGACCCCACCGCCACGTGATGGAGCCACTATGCCGGCAAAGCTGACCACCGCTACCTCCTCCCTGTTGGACTTGGGTGCTGCCGCAGCCCGAGCACAGTCCATGCTCACCTCCTTCCTGCCCCCCGCAGCCTCATGCGACTTGCCCTGCTCAGCTGACCCTGGCCTAGCGCGCTGTTTTGCAGGTTCTTCAAGCATGAGGGCACGAGCGGGCAGGGTCAGGGGGGGTGGCTGGATGTTGGAGGCAGTGGTGAGGAGGACCGCATGGCTGCTGCTGCTGCCCCCATCCGTTTGCATGGTGGTGCCGGAGATGGGGTGGGTCAGGATGTGGGCAGGGTGGTTGGGTGGGGGGTGGGAACGAGGACCAGGGGTTGGGGGTAGGGAGGGAGGGCAGCATGCTGCCATGGCTGCTAGCAGCTCGGAGCGCAAGCTGGCCAGGCGACTGTCCATGGCGGCAGCCAGTACGAAGGGCAGGTGGCGCACGTGGGTGTCCATCTGGCGTAGCCTGGCTTCCACGAGCTGGACAATGCAAGGTGAGGGAGGTGAGTTTGGCAAACAGCAGCAGGAGAAGCAGCAAGAACCCTACATGTTGCTGGGTCATGTCCCCAGTTGCCTACCGCACTGCCCACAAACCACACGCCTTCACAATTGAGACAGAATTCAATGGGGGCATGTCAGTATGGCATGCAAGGCGCTAGCGGCAGGGAGGACAGTGAGCAGCAAGCACAAGGGTTAGTGGCTGGTTTGTGGTGCCGCCACTCCAACCATTGACCCTGACCCTGTTGACCCTGACCCTGCCTCACTGCTTGACGGTGCTGCAGCTCCAACTCCCTGGCAGCAAACCTGATGGTGCCCCAAGTCAAGTTTGGCCATGTGGCAGGCCTGTGGTGGGTGACACCTCTCAGATCGAACGCACGCACCTGCTGCTGCACACATGCGACCTCATGACCCACTCGAGTCCATGCCACCCAACTGCCACAAGTGTACCTTGGAGACCTACCGGCAGGGCATGGGCTAGGGCTAGGGTACTGTTTTCTGCTGTTTGGCTCGCCTCCCTTCAACACAGTGCCCATCACCCCTGCGAGGGCCAGAGCACTTTGGCCCAGACCCACCTGCATGGCCTCGTCAGCGGTCGCGGCGTCAGCCATGCCCAGCCAGCTGGTGGGGTTGCTCACAGCCGCAGGGCCCAGGTTAGGCAGGCAGCATATGCAGCTGGTGCCTGCATGCAACATGGCACGGGGGCTCCATGAGGTGGTGGATGGGGTGTGGGTGGTGGTGGGTGGTGGGTGGTGAAGGGATGTGGTTGGGGTTGTGGGGTCAGCATCGTGGGCTGCTGCTCCTGCTGCTGCTGCTGCAAGGGCAGCAAGAGTTTTGCCTCTAGAACAGGTGAGGAAGTATTAGGAACATGTTGGGGTATGGCCTGGTGGAGCAGCTGCTTGAGCTGAGCAAAAGGGGACCTATCTTGGTTCATCTTCAACTAGCCAAGGGCCAGGCAAGCACTTAAGTACAAGAAATGTGGAGTTTCTTGGTTATGATCAAACTTGAAGCTGCGACACTGTGATTGTTATTGGTTGTCAACAAACTCAATGCTGTGACACCCACCCTTGGTCCCTAATAGCACCTCAGAGCCCATACATTAGCCCCCCGTCAATGCCTGGACCCCCACATTGGCCCCACCATATCCCCTGGCCATGTGTGGGCTAGCCATGTTCAAAAGGTACAAGACGGTCAACCTGTCAGAACAATAGCGCTAAACGTTTCAAAAACGCACTCATCCTACCAGGTAGAGCACCCACCAGCAGCTCGTGAACTGGATGCAAACAAGAGGTCATTGCCACTGGTTCATGACACCGAGCATATGCAAGTTCTGACCGCAATGCCACATGGGGGGGTACACTGAAACGGACAGGACGGATGGTTCAATTAGGTAGTAGATAATTGGCGGTCCGAGAGCATTATGTATTACTTTAATGAGTAATCACTAATAATACCATAAGTAATTGAAACCACATAGTTACTTACACCATTATAACTTGTCATTGCTGGTTTCATACACCCTCTCCTGCACACCAGCACTCACTGGCATCCTTCAGCGAGCCACTGACAGCGGATAAGCTGGTGGTCAAGCGTCCTAGAGACTTGCGAGGCCCTGGCGCCCCATTACTCTGAGAGGAGCCGTGCACCGACCCCGCAGCTGCATGGTTTGAGGGCGCGTCGGGCTGTCGGTGCATGCTGGGCAGCGACCTGGTGCAGCAGCCCAGGACAGGATGTCAGCAGTGAGACAGACATGGGCACAGCTGTGTGAGAGCAGGCTGCAGCGAAGATGGTGGTGGTGGTGGTGGTGGTGGTGGTGGTGGCTACGGCAGTGGCAGTGTGGTGGCTCAGAGCATGGTGCGGTGGTGGGCCGGAGGCCCCTCTTCCCACCCACCCCTGATCCCACCTTCAGCCTCTCTCATGCAATCCCTGCCACCTCCACCCTCTCCCCTTCCCCTCCCACACTCCCTCCTGCTCCCTGCTTATGCTCGCCCACCCCCTCCCTCCAGCCCCTCCCCCTGCACACTCCTTCCCCGCCCCTGCTTACCCCGCCCCACCCCCTCCCTCCAGCCGCCATCCTAGGTCACGACAGTGGCCCCCCTTGGTTGCCTGCTGACTGACCCCTGACTACCTAGCAGGAATCCCTGCCCTGCTCAGCAGTCTGTTCACAAATCCCGCGGTCCTTGGCCTGGCACCAAGTGTGCAAGCGAGTGACAAGTCTGAGGACAGCCATGGCCGCTCAAGTGTGGCCCTACCCCTCTGAAAGTGGCAACCCGCTCTGCACTTGCACACACCCCTCCCTGCTAAGCACTCTTGCTCAAGGGCGCCTACGCCAGTGTAGATGCTGCCAAGAGTGCAAGAGCCCATCTCCCTGACCACTGCCTCACCTGGCTCTTAAGCACCATAGGCCCAGGTTCAGCCCCAACCCCGCCACCACACAGGCGCCCAGAATGACCCTGCAGGGTGGTGTGGACAGCAGCAGAGGTCAGGTCCAGGTCGGGATAGGTGGCCGGCTGGACACCAGCTCTCTCTTGGTGACTGGCAAGGCATGGCGTGGAGGTCAAGCCAAGCCTTGCCAAGGCTTGCAGCCGCATAACTCTCCACAGATTCACTAGAAGTGCCTATGCCTGTTTAAGTGTATGAGTATGTGTAATGCAGCAGCGTTAACAGGCGACACCATGTAACAATGATGATGACCAGTGCCTGTCTTGCAGGGGTTATGAACACTGCGTTGACGGGAGGCGAGCCAACCAGCAGAAAACAGTACCCTAGTCCTAGCCCATGCCCTGCCGGTAGGTCTCCAAGGTACACTTGTGGCAGCTGGGTGGCATGGACTAGAGTGGGTTATGAAGTCGCATGAGTGCAGCAGCAGGTGCATGCGATCTGAGATGTGTCACCCACCACAGGCCTGCCACATGGCCAAACTTGACTTGGGGCACCATCAGGTTTGCTGCCAGGGAGTTGGAGCTGCAGCAACAGCAAGCAGTGAGGCAGGGTCAGGGTCAACAGGGTCAGGGTAAAGAGGGAGTGGTTTCGCTGACTACTACTATGCTATGTTATCATACTGTTGAACGGTATATGTGCCAGTGCACACTATTTCAGTAGCCAGGCCGGCTGACCAGCAAGCAGGCAAGTCAGGAGCCTGAGTGTCCAGGTCAAGGTCAATAGGGTCAAGGTTGATAGGGTCAGGGTCATGAGGGTAGGGGGGTCAGGGTCATGAGGGTAGGGGGGTCAGGGTCATGAGGGTAGGGGCCATTAAGGTCAGGGGCATCAGGGGCATCAGGTTTAGGACCATCAGGGTTAGGGTCATCAGGATCAGGGTCATCAGAGTCAGGGTCATCCAGTCCTCGGAGATACCCGGAGAGCAGCAGCAGGTTACTCACGCATGGCAAGTGCTACGTGGGCGTATGAACTGACGCTGCAAGCTGTTCATGACGCCCGAGTCGTCAAGGGCTGCCAAAGCCGAGTCAAAGGCGGCCAGGTAGCTGTCCGGTACGTCATTGGGGAAGGCGAAACCCTGTAGCCACCAGTAATCAGTAACAGCCAGTAACAGCCAGTAAAGTCAGAACTGGCCCTGAAGCCAGCAATAGTCAGAGCAGTGGACCCCACCGCCATACATTCCTGGTCACACCCTTAAAACCATGAAGTTGCCGTCAGGGTGAATGCACGTGCCTTCAATTCCTGGCGATCCCATCAACTATGAAGCCGCAGGTCCATAGAGAGCTTCTTCAGATTACACACCCTGTGGCTGTACCTTCCAAGGAGACTCCCCCTAGCTGCGAACCTGCCATCTGGGTTGCTGAACAGGGCGGGTGAACCCCCGGGCAGCATTCCGTCTCAAACTGTGCTCCCCTCTCCCATCTACATTGGCTGCATCTGCACACTTTGCTTCACAGTACACCTACCCCTGACCTTATTGCCCCTACTCTTCCCATCCCCAGCTGACCCACCCCTGGTCCCTGCCTGGCCCCTGCCTGCCTGACCCCTGCCTGCCTGACCCCTGCCTGCCTGACCCCTGCCTGCCTGGCCCCACCTCACCAGGTCTACTGGCAGCACCGTGTCGCCAGTGATGAACAGGTCGCAGGACAGGGCGGTGGTGTACTGCAGCCGCCATGCCACGACACAAAGCAGCTCCACGCTCACACATCCTCCTCCTCCACCACTCCTTGCTTCACCCTGTGCCCTTCACTTCCACGCAGGCTTGGGGCCACTCTCTACGTGTGCTGTGCCCTAGCCTCATCCCTGTACCACATGCATACATGGTCCTCCAGCAGCACTCCTTGCCCAACCCTTTGCCGCCCCTGCCCCACCTCCTGATCCTAGGCTCCAATCCGTGTCCCAAACCCTCATCGTCCCACCGCTACCCAGCCCACCCTGCATTGCCCCACCCATTCCCACCATGCCTTCCCAGCCCCCATGCTCGCCCCATGCCCATGCCCACGCTGCATGCCTTCCTGATGCCCACCCCCCGCCTCGTGTCCCAACTCTCCTTCTCTCTCAAATCGCTCCCCTGCCCACCCCTGTTTCTCCCCACCCCACACCTGTCCACCCTGGTTTGCCCTGCCATCCCTGCCCTGGCCAGCAGCAGGGGAGGGAGCAGGCAGGGGTGCGCAGCAGCTGCCCAGGCGCACCTGGACCCATGGCGCGTCCAGCACCAGCGCTCGCAGCTGCCCCGACCTTAAGCTCTTCAACATGGCCACCTCGTCTTGGCTGTTGGCCCAGGACAGGTACACCACATCCTGCAATAGTGTGACATGATGGCAGGCCCACATGGGCCACATGGGCAAGGGCATGCTCATGCACACCTGGCAGGTGCATGGTAGGTGTTCTGGCAGGTGATGGCTGGGCATAGGATGATGGTAGGGTGGCGGTGGCAGGGGCGGGGTGGGGCCGCATGGAGGACTGGCAGGTGGTGGTGGTGGTGGTGGTGGTGGTGAAAGTGGGAGAGAGCAGCATGGCGCAACTGGTGACGACTCAGATATGCCAGCGAACAATCTGGCTCAGCATAACAGGCATCAAACACTGTAACCCGGTATCATGGGATAGAGGCACATGGGGAGTGGAGGCAGGGGCTAAGGGCTTCACAGGTGCAGCCTAGGCCATCAACAATCTATAGGAGCGGTGCGACCACCCCAACCTGTCCCGGAGCCACCCTACCGTCAGGTCAAAGGGTCGAAAGTCTGCACTGTCGTCCACAAAGATGCCGGTGGGCAGGTCCACAAGGTCCGCCATGCTAGTCACTGCCCGGCTGTCGGTCTGCAAGGTGAGGGTGAGGGTTCAGCCTAGGTCGGGCACAGCAGATTAGGCACAGGCAGGCAGCCTGACCTGCAGTGGTTTCAACACTCGCTGGCCCCAGCAAGGCCAACAGGAGCAAGCAGGGGCAAGAAGGGATCGAAAAGAGGCAGCAGGGGGGGCAGGAGGGTGTGAGCAGCAGTACACTCTAAATCACAGCAGCACAGGGCACTCCTCATCACATAACCCTTTGGCGGTCAGTGGCCCATGGCCCGGCCGCCCGCCCTGCCGCCCTGCCGCCCTGCCGTCCTGCCGCCCGCCCGCCCGCCTGCCTGCCTGCCTGCCCATCCATCCACTCACAGACTCGGGTCCATTCTTCCTTCCTCCCTGCAGCCCACCCGCCAACCTGCCCCTACCTGCATCATCTGCAGCGCTGCGGCCCGATAGGCTACGTAGAGGTTGAGGATGATGCACACCAGGAAGGCGTAGGCTAGCAGCATCAGCCGCCCACCGGGGCTACGAGGCACTGCCTGAATACTTCATCGTGCAGCACATGAGGAAGGACATTCAGTAGGACATTGGGTGGTAGCATCGGGATACACAGAAGGATGGTCATCAAAAGGGCTAGACTGATAGGCTGGCTCTGTGTCATGCTGTTGCTGCTACTGCTGCTGCTGATGATGATGACGATGATGACGATGATGATGACGATGCCTTCATACATTTGCTTGCAGGATATCACAACCAACGACCCTGTGTTCAAACCCAGTGACCTCCCCACTGCCATTCGCTGTCTTTCCCTGTGCACCCAACCACCTGACCTGGACCCTGCACCCAACTACCTGCCCCTGTCCTGCCCCTCCCAAACCCACCTGGACGGCTCCCCGCACCAGCAAGCCCAGTGTGGCCCACTGCATGTTTGCCGCCTTGGCCATGGCCCCCTGAGGTGATCGAGCTAGCTGCGGGCAGGGCAGCTCGGCCAGCAGCAGCAGAACGCCCAGGGCAGCTGAGGTGCCGAACAGGGCCAGCCACAGGCCTGGCGACAAGGGCTTGAAGAAGCTCCACAGGTCGTTGTCATCAGCCTGAGCAGACAGTGACAGGGAGCGTCAGACAAAGGCTCAGCCACACTTGTATCCCACGTCTTGGGCAGATCATGCATGCAAGCCCCCTAGGCCCCCTAGGCCCTTTTTGGTGCTGCTGGGCTGCACTTCGAATGCTGCACAACGCTTCTGCTCTCACCGCCGCTCAAGTCTGCATAGTAGGGTATGGAGTGGTCAATGGCGTGACGCATGAGCCCATTGCAGCCGTGACAACTGGTCCCACCGCCCCCCTGTGCTTGTAAGCCTGCCTCTCAGCTTTGATGAGCCAGTTGTGGCTAGGCTTTTCACCTCACCATGCGGCACGATTTACAGAGGTAAAAGAGGTCAGAGTTTGAGAGGGCAGGTGAGCTATGTCAGGTGTGAGGCGGTGCTTGTGGTGGCAGAGATGTAGATGTAGGGATGTGGTGGTGGGATGACACAATTCTTTTAAAAGCGGGGATGACACAATTCCTAGCATTTCATCATCGCAGCATCTTTAGCCCCCTCCCTCCGTCCCCGCCTGCCGCAATGCCACGCCATGCCACACCACGTTTCCACTTCTGTGCGGCTGAGAATCTGAAGGGAGGAGGGAGAGGGGCAGGGAGTGGGGAATGTCTCACCACATGCACCATGATACGTCGCCCTGACAGGTAGGTGGGGTAGCTGAACTTCATCCCTGCACAACCACCACAGCCAGGGGTGACCACCAGGTGTGGCCACCACGTGTGACCGCCAGATGTGACAGCCACCAGCACCCTAGTACAGGTGTTTAGCATGGGCAGAGGCAACGACAGCAGCAGCGGCGAGGGCAGGGCGCAAGGGCAGGTGCAGGTGCAGGGGTAGGTGCAGGTGCAGGGGTGAGGGCAGGGGTAGATGCAGGCACAGATCAAGGGCAGGGTAATGACAGGGCAAGGGCAGCCGACCTTGGCCAACACGGTCTGGGGTTGCTGACACGCCTGCCACCACCATATCGCACTGTCTGGTAGCCCTGGGGGTAGTCAGCTGAGCAAGCCTGCCAGCAGCAAAGCAGTAGCACGCGCATGCGCAGCAGCAACAGACTCAGCAAGAGCAACAGCAGCAGCAGCGGCGGCAGCCATTGTCATGCCAGTTGTTGACAGCCCTCACCAGGTTGCCATCCCACACTGTCACCATCAACAGCATGCATGGGAGCACCACAGCAGTAACAGCAGCAAAGAAAAAAGTGTTTTGCTTGTAGATTCAGCAACTCAGCTATGTGTAATTACTATACAATGGCGAAAGCAGCCCCAGGCATGGAGTGAGAGGTCGAGAACCAGCTCATGTCCTGGGTTACGGTTCATCTGTGTACCTACTTTGATGCATGCTGCCTTGCAGTGCCTTTTCCACACCTTGCTGCCAATGGGCAAGGCCAAGCTGCCATCCATGCTGGCATCATCAGCGGCAAACAACCTCCAATACCCTCATGACCATCAACTTGTGGTATGCTGACCTGTTGGGTGAGGTGTGCAGGGACACCACCACCCAACTCTACACTTAACACTTCACCCTGAACCTAACCCTGTACTTCCACTGTGTGTCCCATCGCAGTTGGAGTGTGGATGGTGTGCACATGATGTGATTGATTGAAGTCAAGGTGTGTGCGTGTTTTATTAAAGCTGGACTCTTTCAGGGAACGCAAGGTAGACGCAGGGTGTGCAGTGCTTGCTGCAATCCACAAGTGCTGAGTGTACTACTGCTGCATGCTCTGCATGGGTAGCAGGGGACTGCCCCTCCTCCCCCCCAGCCGCATGCAAGACAGGACTCTTGGCATGAAATTGAGGCTGACCGTCTGTAGGACCCCATGTAAGCATCCACCAATCAGCCGGTGCAAGCCACAAGCTGCAGGCATGCCTCAGGTGAGGTAGGGCAGCCATTAGCGCTGTGTGGCGGCAACCTTACACCTGTGCAATACATAGTGCACTGCAAACAGTGGCCCTGTCACACTGCCTTGTCTCTGTCTGTCACTCCGTCTGTCTCCAACCTCTACCCCTACCATTAGAGTGGAGGCTACTCCAAGGCCAGCATAGCGGTGGGCAGTGCCAGGGCTGTATAAGCTGCTGCTACACACATCATCGCAAGGCCCTGCGGCACACTAAGCTACTCCAAGGCCAGCATAGCAGTGGGCAGTGCCAGGGCTGTACACAGCATCACCGCCGTCACAAGCAGGGAAGGCTGAGGGGCTGGGCTGTGCCAGGCCGCCCGTCATGTGAGGCAGATTCAGGAATGGACTGATAGGTACTCAGCATCAAAAATCCGGAACCGAACACCCGAAACCGGTGACCCGAAATCCAGGGGAAGCCAAGTTGCTTGGGACATTTACGGCCCGTCTTAAAGCACATCGCGTGATGGCTAGGAAGAAGCGGAAGGGCACTGCCAAGCAGTAGCAGGGCCCGACAAAGATACTGAAAGGTGCGTGTCCCTAGCCGACTGTGAGCTACATGAGCTACGCTCGCCTCAAAGCAAACAACGACAGGACCCCAGGGATGGCTGGAAAACGCAAAGGCACCAGGTGCGGGTCCGCCCCCGCCTTGCGTGTCCCCGCATTGCATGTCACCCTGGCCACCTGGGACGCGGTGTGGGAGGTGTACCTGGACCCCAAGTGGGCACGGCAGCGGCTGAGGCTGTACGGATCCCAGGACCGGGCGCTGGAGCAGTTCTTCAGGGAGGTGAGGGTGGGTGTGTGGGAGGGAGGGTAAGGGACTGAGCGGTGGTGAGTTGAGCATGAAATGAAAGAGAAGTTGACTGTGTCATGCCTGACCTGGTGCTACCATGTCAACCACCATGTGTGTTCCTTGTGTGCATGGCTGCAGTTGAAGGGGGACATGGCAGAGGTGTCCATGGAGCACCATGGACATGCCAAGCAGCTGGTGGTGTTCTTTGGCGCTGCTAGCCTTGGCACCAGGGGAGGCTGGGGTGCTGATGCGGTGTTGCGGGCCTGCTGCAAGGTGGTGTGCAGGCCCAGGGGCACAGACCAGCTGAGGGGCAGGGTGGTGCTATTGGATGAGCACCGCACCACCCGGGTCAGCTCAGCGGTGAATGGCAAGCAGCCATGTGAGGAGGAGCTGGACCATGAGCAGCTCACCAGGCGTGCAGGCTGGAAGCCCCCAGCCGGGCAGGTGCACCACCGCCTGCTGCGCCCAGCCTGGAGCCAGCAGCGTGACCAGCTTGTGCGGGGCCTGATGTGGTGCCCTGTGGTGGCCCCCCGCAAGCCCCCACAGGCCCCATGCAGCAGCCACGCAGCCACACAGCCTGCAGCCTCGGAGCCTGGGCCCAGACCTCCCCCGCCAGCCAAGCACAGCAAGGCTGAGCCGGCAGCTGAGCCCACAAAGGGCACAGGCGAGGCCTAGGGCAAGGCTGCCAAAGCCAAGCCAGCGCCACAGCCTGGCAGGTGGCTGGACAGGGACTGCAATGCAGCGCTCAACATGCAGCGCATTGGGGAGAGCAGGTGGCGGCCACTGGAGCTATGCTACTGGCCAGAGCAGGGAGCTCTGCCAGCCAAGGGCAAGGAGTACCCTGGCCTGGGCTAGAAGCGGCTGTAAGACAAGCCACCCAAGGCCCAGCAGCAGCAGCAGCAGCAGCCTCCTGCTGAGGTACAGTAGTGTGTGCCCCCTTCTTGAGCTATCATCAGCTTAAAATTAGCGCATGTTTGTCATGCCAACTCTAGACTACAGCCCTTGCGGTCAGGCAATAATGTAGGTGGTAGGCACTCATGCACCATGTCCATGTGCATTGGGTATACTCCACACAGCCCCTTAACACCATTTGAGTAGGCCCGCTATTGACCCCTAGTGGTCCTTAGTGGTCCCCAGTGGTCCGACTCGATATCAAACTCCCACCAAGCAACCAAGGCCGCACAGCCTGGGGTTGCTATTCATCTTCCCCATCTTCCTAAGCAAAGCAGAGCTGCATAGCCCGCCCAGACTGAACCAATTGGGGGTGGCCTCCCACAAACTGAGCCTCCATGCCCCTGCCTGTGGGGTCCAGTAGACCAAGTGGCCAGCAGACTGGTAGAGACTGGCGAAGCAGCCGAGCCCGCGGAACCTGCCACGACTTGCAAGTTTTGCCTGGTCAACTGTGGTCTCATGCAGCCAGTAGTATGGGTGCCAAGGCTTGGTTTCCTGCCCTTGCCTGGTGTGGGCCAGGTGTGAAGTGGTCGGAAGGCAGTGCCCTGCGGCTGATGTCTGTTATGGGGGTATTGAACTTCAACCAAGGCTGCAGAAACACCAAGGCTGGACCTGCCACAGCAGTGTCCAGTGGCCCAGGTGTGGCCAGTCAGCCTCAGGTCAAGAGCTTATGCTGGTCAAGCTGCTCTCTGTGGAACGAACATCCCAGCAGAACAGCAGGGGCAATGTTTGTTGTAAGCAAGCATTACAGCCCTTGGGACAGACAGGTGAAAACAACGGGGTTGCAACGGAAACCGTGATCTCACCAAGGGCAAGTCAGGGAAACAACTGCAGGTCAGGGGCATGCAGCACAGTGGCTGTGCCATTTAGTCAATGAAGCTTGCAGTTTGCTCTGCATACTGTGCTTGTGATAACAGCCCGTGTTGATGTAGGACTTACAGCTCAGACCAGTTGTTGATGCACCTCCATGTCCAGTTGCCAGGAGCCCACCTGGGCGTAGGTTCACCATCACTTGCACATCGGCATGCATGTAACACGGGTCGTGGTGCAGCCGATGTGGCACAACTCACTCTGGTTGCGTACGAGCCAGTATATCCGCGGTCTGCTTGAACAGCTCAACCTCGTATCTGAGGAAGAACGCACACCACTAAGTTCGCAAGTGGCATTTCATCGCAAGCACACGCACTTACCCTGTGTATGCACCCCCAGCGCAGTCTGTCATGGGTACATACCCGGTAGTGCAAACTACCCGTTGTGGCTTCGTGGCAATGTATGGTGCAGGCATTGATGATGGGGGCAGGGCACCATCAACAAGCACCGAACCAAGCACGACAATCAGTATAAGCATCTTGACTTGGGTCCGCTCATCAACGAGAGCTTTCATTACACCGCTTACGGAACAAAGTTGAACAGTACGGACCAAACTTGAAAATCAGTTCTGTCGCACATTGAAACAGTCATGTCCCTCATCGTTCCCGTATACCTCATCTCGGCCGTTTCCTGTACCCATATCCTCCTGTGGAGCCCCTAAACTTTCCCACAACAGGATATGCCGGTGCGTGTCCCTAACCTAGTAGTAGTTGGAGTTGGGACTGTGTCACTAACCTAGGAGTCACTAGAGCCCTGCCCTATGCATGACTCTCGCGCATACACATCCCCTTTATCAGGGGCAGATTGTTGGTTTGTTTATGGCATGACACGCATGTCACCGTCGCACCTTATCACGGGCAGTGGGGCATTCAGGCAGTACAGGGCATCGTGCAGCTGTAACGTGGCGTCGCTGTGTGCAGGCATCATTTTTTTGCCACTCGCACATCGCAAATTCAAGACCAGCGTGACAAATGTTCTACAACTCCCAGTTAGTGTCAACCCGGGAGCGCTTCATTATGACAGCAAAGTGTCCAGAAACCTGAGGCAACGAGCGTATGAGCACCTCTATCCACGACATTGCTGTTTTGCTGGTTGTCAGCTGGGCCCACGGCCAGCTGGTTGGCCAGGTGGTAGCTGCGGTGTAGACCCACTTAGCCCCCATTTTCACCACCTAGCCTTCAACGCTGTGACTGATGACGGATTTCCGCCCCAGGTGCCTGTTTGCTGGACAGGCCGCCTGGGCTGTCTGGGTTGCCTGCTTAGGCGCGACGAGCGTCCAGGTCAGCCCACACCCTGCGCCCTAGGTTGCCCACTGCTGGGCCCCCTGCTGCATACACCCAGGCAATCCACAGCGGGATGCCTGCCCAGTCAGGGTGGGAGTAATGGTACAGGTGCAGTCCCTGGATCAGGCCCACCTGTGGCAGAGGGTGGCGGGAGTCGAGATGAGGGGCAGGAGGAGGCAGCATAGGTGCAGGGGTGTAGGAGCAGGAGCAGGGGCAAGATCAGGGACGAGGTCAGGGACGAGGTCAGGGGCAGGAGAAGGCAGTGCACAAGACAAGTGGCGATGTCAGGAAACGAGGGAGATGTTTGCTCACATGCTGGGAAGGTTGAGGCGGGGTGAGGGACGGGGGAAGGCAGTCCACATGACGCATGCACCGTGATTGAAACTGGAGGGTAGTGCTGCAGCAGATACTGGGAATGGGGAGATGCTGGGTTGAGATGCTGGGGGGGCTGAAGGTGATACATGTGTGGGCGGCAGGTGCTATGAGCAGGTGAGCCCTGGCAAAGGGTTGGCACATAAGGGCGGCCAGGCTCCCTTGAGCTTCGCTGCTGCTGCTGCTGCTGTAGCCTGCCCTTGCTGAGAGAGGGATAGGGGGCCAGAGCAAGGTCGCCATCCTGAGCGGTGTCCTCAACAGGCTGGCAGCTGACAACAGCTGGTGAGGGGTGGTGGTGTGCAGGCAGCAGTGGCCAGGTGGCCCTGTGCAGCGGTGCCACCCGGGGCTGCAGGGGCGGGCTGATGGAGCTTGCTTGCGGGAGTTGGAGCACCCCCGACAAAGTTGTGCTTTGCAGCCCTGGTGATCATGACCCTAGATTGTAGCTCAGCGCGGCTAGCAAACCCCTATTGGCTTAGAAGAAGGAAACCAACTAGAAGAATAAGACGAAAAAACCAGAAAAATACCAAGTTTCAAGGAGAAGGAAGACTCTGGAAGAGCCCGCGTGCACTAGTGGGAGGAGCTTATGCCTGAGGCCTGGCCTGCTCCCACCACCCACCCTAGAAGGAGCATGCGGGCTGTGGTAGGCTTTCTTGTTAGGACCCCATGTAAGCATCGACCAAGCAGCCGGTGCAAGCCACAAGCTACGGGCAACGCCTCAAGTGAGCTAGGGCAGCCGTTAGCGTTGTGCGGCAGTAATATTACATGCGGTGCTGCGAGCCTGCTGCAAGGTGGTGTGCAGGCCCAGGGGCACAGACCAGCTGCGGGGCAGGGTGGTGCTTGTGGATGAGCACCGCACCACCCGGGTGAGCTCAGCAGTGAATGGCAAGCAGCCATGTGAGGAGGAGCTGGACCATGAGCAGCCCACCAGGCGTGCAGGCTAAAAGCCCCCAGCCGGGCAGGTGCACCACCGCCTGCTGCGCCCAGCCTGGAGCAAGCAGCGTGACCAGCCTGTGCGGGGCCTGATTTGGTGCCCGGTAGTGGCCTCCCGCAAGCCCCCACAGGCCCCATGCAGCAGCCAGGCAGCCACACAGCCTGCAGCCTTGGAGCCTGGGCCCAGCACTCCCCTGCCAGCCAAGCGCAGCAAGCGCGCCAAGGCTGAGCAGGCAGCTGAGCCCACCAAGGGCACAGGCAAGGCCCAGGGCAAGGCTGCCAAAGCCAAGCCAGCGCTACAGCCTGGCAGGTGACTGGACAAGCCACTCGAGGCCCAGCAGCAGCAGCAGCCTGCTGAGACACAATAGTGTGTGCCCCCTTCTTGAGCTGTCATCAGCTTACATTTGGCGCATGTTTGTCATGCCGACTCTAGACTATAGCCCTCGCCGTCAGGCAGTAATGTAGGTGGTAGGCACTCAGGCACCATGTCCATGTGCATTGGGTATACTCCACACAGCCCCTTGACACCATTTGAGTGGGCCCGCTATTGGCCCCTAGTGGTCCCTAGTGGTCCGGCTCAAGTGGAGGCCCTAATGAGGGACGAGGGAGCTGCCCTGGTCCTTAGTGGTCCCTAGTGGTCTGACTCGAATGGAGGCCCTAGTGTAGGCCTAGGGTGCTGTGGTTGGCCTGCGAGCAGGCATGCCTCAAGTGAGCTAGGGCAGCCATTAGCGTTGTGCGGCAGCAACCTTACACCTGTGCAATACATAGTGCACTGCAAACAGTGGCCCTGTGACACTGCCCTGTCTCTGTCTGTCACTCTGAGGTCCAGGCACAGGGCCACTAGGCAGCAGGGGGGTGGGGCTGTGGGTCCTGGTGCGGGGACCCAGGGCTGAGCAGCTCACCTCTACGGCTGGGCCACACACGGCTGTCAGCAGGGACAGCAGCGCCCCTGAGGGTGTGCGGTCAAACACCAGGAACTGCAGCGCTGCCAGCACTGCCAGCACACCGTTGATGGCCAGTGCTGGGTCTGCTGGGAGCCCCGGGGCAGGGGCAGGGGCGGCAGCGAGGAGAGGGGAGGGGGAGGGGACGAGGAGCGGGCTGGCGGCCGGGACAAGAGTTGGGGAGGGGAAGGTTGTCAGAGCGGGGGCAGGGGCAGGGGCAGGGGCAAAGGGGGAGGCCAAAGCAGGGATGGTGGCAGGGGCGGGGGTGGGAGTTGAGGCGTATGAGATTGCAGGTGTGGGGCTGAGGCTGGACGAATGAAGAGGGGGGTGTAGGCGTGCGTCCAAGTAGCCGCTAAGACCGTACTGGGCGGCGAAGCAAGCAATGCACAGCAGCACAGCAGGCCAGCTGGGCGCGGCCTTGGGCTTGCTCGCGGCTAGCCGGTCTAAGGCAGGCACTCCGATGCCAATGATGATGCCCGCTGCACCAAACAAAAGGGGGACCCACCTGTGAGTGGAGGTAGGGGCAGGGCCAGGGGTAGGGGTAGGAGGAGGGGTAGGGGTAGGAGTAGGGTTAGGAGTGGGGGAGGGAGGGTGTAGGGATGGAGGAGGGGGTGAAGGGGCTAGGAGCAACTGGAAGCATGCAATGATGCCTCGCTGCTGCTGCATCAGTTGTTTCCGTTGTCACTGCTGACCTTGCTCATGCCAATTTCTGCTGTGTGTCTTGAGCCACACCCACACACCAGCAGGTCTCAAGCTCGAATCCAGATAAGTGCAAATGCACTGGATCTTTGTAGTGGAGCACGTCGTTCTGTGAGTGCAGGCCGTCCAAGAGAGGCCCCAACACGGCTCCAGCACAGTACATGGCGCATGCTGCCTGAGGCAGCCGCTCCCAGGTTCCCGTCCTTCCAGCTATCGGCTGCGATAGTTGACCAATGTTCAAGGTGGCAGCCTTTGCTTGTGACTGGGGCTGGGGCTGTGGGCTAGTGCTTGGGCCAGGGCTTGGGGCCTGCGACGATGATGTCTGCCGGTGGTCTTGACTCCGCGCCCAGACAGCACCACGGTTGTGGCTAATCCTTTGCAAGACACTAGATACACGCACACAGGCCTTGGCGCACGTGATGTTCGCAAAACGCGGTGTCCGGGGCCGCAACCGCAGCTGGTGCGGCTGGCTGGCCCTGATCGGGCTCGTGCTACACAGCATCGGGATGTGCACTAGAAAGCGTTTTTGCCACATCATAGGCACATCGCACAAATACAAAGTAGGACCCGGTGGTTGCTCAGCTCACAGCAATGGCGACCGCTGCGTACGCCAGTGCATGCCATCGCAGTACATCTGGGCTTTTGCGAACGCATCGCAGAGGAGCTCAGGCTGCACCGCTAGCTGTCGCGAGGCGAGATGTGCTCGCTGGGATCGCATTCGGGTTGCCAGCACTGGACGCATCAGCGCCCAGTTTGCTCGACTTCGTGGTGGGCCCAGAGACGACCCCAGAGACCGGGACATGCCCAACGTGTGAGTCCGCTGTATGTATCACTGGGCTGCCCACCACCAGCAGCAGCAGCAGCAGGGGCAGCAGCAGCAGCAGCAACCGCAGCGGCAGCAGGGGCATCAGGAGCAGCGGCAGCAGCAAAAGCGGTGGCAGCAGCAGCGCATGTGGCATTAAGCCAGGTATACATGACAATCTCCTAGTGTGGAGGATCCATCAAAGGCGTCCTGCACCATTTCAGGAGTG
Organism: Haematococcus lacustris; assembly: GCA_030144725.1. Lineage (NCBI taxonomy): Eukaryota > Viridiplantae > Chlorophyta > Chlorophyceae > Chlamydomonadales > Haematococcaceae > Haematococcus > Haematococcus lacustris. Next base: position 1,635,473 of record JASKMD010000013.1, read on the forward strand.
TAACCTAGATGTACCCATGACAATGATAACAGGACATTTTTGCAAGACAAGCTCATCAGCTTAGGGGCAGTAACCCCACGACTGCAGTGCAGTGTCCAGCATCCTCACCACACCACTGCCCTTGCCACCACCTGCACCCAGCACCCAGCCATCACAACAGCCGTGGTGGTGGTGCATGGTGGTGGTGGTCTTTCAGCATTGTGAACCGTCAGCCGTCAGCCTGGTGTACTCATGCATGCAGGCCTGGGGGTGGTCGACGGCACGCTGGGCAGTTGCTCGGGGCAGCAGGGCTGCTTGTCCAGTTATGATGACCGGCCAGGCTTCTTCATAGCCCCTTGGACGCATGAGCTGCGCTCACCAGAGCGGGCGGCAGCGGCACTGCAGGTCGCCATTGAGCAGGTGCAGGGCACACAGGGGAATTGAGGGAAAGTCAGAGCAGCAAGGGCATGAGCCAACGGAACTTGCAAACAGGTCCAGCAAAGTGACCCCTTGCTATGAGGCACGAGCTAGTGAAGGGGTTGAGGAGTGATGTTTGGCTTGAGCCAGGGGGTGAAGGGGAGCAAACCAGGGGCCGTGGCAGCAATGAGAGAGGGGGCAGATGGGACCAATGCCGTGTAGCCGAGTCAAGCAGCTGCATCATTACACTTGCGTCACACTTCTGTGCTGCTATGTGTGACGTGCAGACCGGTGGCCAGGTGAACCTATCGCAGGCCAGTGAGGGCGGCAGCTACCTGTACGCCAGCTTCACTGATGGCCTGTTTGGCACGGACGACTTTGAGTTCCTGCTGCCAGCAGGGGATACCACAGTGGGTTGGGGTGGCAGGGAGGTGGCAGCAGCAGCAGCACAGCACTGTGGCAGCCGCACTGGTGGTGGCAGCAGTAGCAGCAGCAGTAGCAGCAGCAGCAGCAGCAGGAGTAGCAGTAAGAAGGGCAGAACTGAGAGCAGCGGTGGGAGTGATGGCACAGGCAAGCGGTCGTAACAGCTCTCTGGATACGATGCCGGCTGCGGCGCGCAGGTTGAACTTCGAGCTGCCTCACGTCGGCCGGCATTTCCGGTAGGTGGTCGCCTCAAACAGCGGTTGTACGACATTCGGCAGGCGTGCGGCTTCGAGGTGGTGCCGGTACTTCGGAACAGGCAGCAGGTGAGCAAGATCGGGCTGAGGAGTAGATAGGCGGAGCACAGGCAAAGATGTTGTTTGCCACGCTACAGCCACCACAATGCCTCTTATATTGCTTCACAAAAGTGCACAATGCCTCTCAGATACTGCTCCTCGGCTAGGGTCTGGCTACCAGCAGTGGTGGGCGATTGGCAAGGTGGGCGAAAAACCCAGCGCAAAAAACGGTAATAAGTCGAAAAAGTTATCTTCAAGATGAGTGAACTTTATTACTTCGGTAATAGCTCCACCGCCCGTCTGGTACTCCGCTTATCAGTCATCCCCCAACAATGTATCCCATCTTCCGCAAACCCCAAAGCGGGCGGCTGCCCACCACAGCCATACATCCATCTGGGGCATCTGCCGGGGGCCGTTACCTAGGGCACAGCGACTAGGGCTACAGCCCAGCCTGTTGCATGCTGACCCATTAGGGCTAGGGTGTTGGGCTACAGCCCAGCCTGTTGCATGCTGACCCACTAGGGCTGGGGTGTAGGGCTATGTTGGATATTTTTGCATCCAGGTCTACAAGGGAGTATGCTGTAATTGTCTAGAATTAGTTGGTGATAAAGTTGCTGCCGCTGCCCCTGCCCCTGCTGCTGCTGCCCCTGCTGCTGCTGCCCCTGCTGCTGCTGCCCCTGCTGCTGCTGCAGCCCCTGCTGCTGCTGCCCCTGCTACTGCTGCCCCTGCTACTGCTGCCCCTGCTGCTGCTGCCCCTGCTGCTGCTGCCCCTGCCCCTGCTGCCTCTGCTGCTGCTATTGCTGCCGCTGCCCCTGCTGCCCCTGCTACTGCTGCCCCTGCCCTTGCTGCCCCTGCTGCTGCTGCCGCTGCTACTGCCCCTGCTGCTGCTGCCCCTGCTGCTGCTGCCCCTGCTACTGCTGCCCCTGCTGCCCCTGCTGCCCCTGCCCCTGCTGCCACTGCTGCTGCTGCCCCTGCTGCTGCTGCTGCCCCTGCTGCTGCTGCTGCTGCTGCTGCTGCTGCCCCTGCTGCCCCTGCTGCTGCTGTTGCTGCCCCTGCTGCTGCTGCTCCTGCCCCTGCTGCCCCTGCTGCTGCTGTTGCTGCCCCTGCTGCTGCTGCTGCCCCTGCTGCTAGCCTGCCTGCTTTTCGGGGCTAGACACCTGTCATCAGGTGCATCGGGGACGTGAGGATCCCTCGCGCTGAAGCAGAGGCTGAACATTTTTTACCGCATAGGCAGTGCGCGAGGTTGACGTGCACGCCACGCACGGCACGGCCAAGCGCCGCATCCGTGAGGTGCAGCATGGACTGCGGCTGTCAGTTCAAACTGATGGACCACCGCCAGTGCGAACGAAGGAAACAGCGGGAGAACAGCCGCAAGCGCCATGCATTAAGGCGATGGGGGTATTTATTTGACTTGGCTGACGGGCCGGCCACACCAAAACGATACAGCGCGAGTGGACGCGCTGGCGTCTACATTACCAGACCCACTACTCATCTCGAATATTAAGGCCTCCAAATACCGTACTGATACGCCCTGATCAAATCAAATCGTCACCAAATTGTATCACCATTTGTTTGAGATGCGACTGTCACCAAATTTGTAGCAGCACCCTCAAGTTCACCATAACTCTATGGTATATGTCGCCAAAGCTGAAACGAAAATTCATAAATATGCATGGTTGGTGAGATATCGCTGATATGTTGTACCACTCGGTGTGATGCAGTGTAGCACAATTGGGTGCACTGTAGTAGTGCACTAGTGACAGGTGCAGTACTACACCATGAGAACCAATGTGGTTTAAAGGAACAACAATCTCCAAACCAGTAAAATACCAATGAATTACTAACATAACTACTTTATTACATCACAAAACTACTATACTGTATATGGTGCTGTTTTCACGATGAGGTTTGGTGCATTGTTGCGGCATTAGATATGGTGCAGTACTGCACTATAAGGAGTAGCTTTAAAAGAGGGTAACTAAATATTACTTATATAATTCACGAGTTTTCGCTGATTACTACGAGATTTTTCACGATGTTGGTGGGCATGGGCCAATAGTCTCATTCCGAGGGGAATCGTGTACAAAAAACACCCCCTCAAAATCGATAGTTGTGCACTAATTTGCGTGTGTGAGTGAGGATGATGAGGCTGTGATGGAAGCAGCCACACGCTTCAGTGCTCGAAGGCGGCTGCCCCACTAGTGAACAAATACTTGGCAGCCTCTGGCTTCGTAGATCTATCAAACATACATGTATCACTTTCATGTTTGAGCCAGGCGCTGTCACCAAATATGTGCGAACAGGACCTTTGGGACCGTTTTTCGGGTTTCACCAAATCAGCATATCACCAATAGGGCGTATCAGTACGGTATCAGAACGACTTTCGATCTCACCGCACAGTGAGTCGCGCTCGACTCTCTCCTTGTGTGGTTGGTGGCTCTGATTAGAGGAGGCTGTGCACGCGTTTGCAGGCCATTCCGAGCAAATTTTTCATCTTGCCCCCCTAATTTTTATGTAGATTAGAAATTAAAAAATATTGAATAACAGGTATATATATAACAGATAATCAAACATCCATGCTTTAATGTCTTTTATCACTCTGAGTCGTTCGTCTTTGGCGAATCGCCCATCACTGGCTACCAGCCCACCACTGCCAGGCCACCACTGCCAGCCACACCACTGCCAGGCCACCACTGCTTGGCACCACCGCTGCTACCCAGAGCCTTACGCAAGGGCTCTGATATGTATTGTTATTGTGGTTACCAGTGCTGCGGCCGTTGCTGATGCCATTGTCGCTGCCACTGCTGATGCTCCTGCCAGTGCTGCTGGCTACGATGTTGCCATTGGCATGCAGGTGTTGGGCGTCATTGATAGCCCTTTTGACAGCTTTGGACCCACGCCACCCAGCGACCTGGACTATGAGCTTGGCTTCATTGATGGTGAAGCTCAGCTAGAATGAGAGTCGAAGAGCTGTTGTCGCACCGCTGGAGGGTGTTGCATGCACACATGCGGATACCAACTACTTCAACCTACATGTGGTTCCTAACCACGAACGAAGCACGGTTAAGCCGGTGCCTCCCGTCACAGCGTCCTTAACTCAGACCCCACAATGCCCTTAATCGAGATGTTCCCACCCGGGTCGCAAGAGACGCGAGCGCTCGCGGGCCTTCCATACTACTGTAAAACGTTGCGTCTCTGCTGCTTTCCGCGAATTGTCTGCGTACGAACGGCTCCGGCATCCCGCATGGCGCGACCAAGTCATGATCGATCGCCGCAAGAAGGTGCGGTGCTTGCTGCGCGAGTTAGAGATGCTGTCCGTGTACGATGAGGCAGCGAGGACGGCGGTGATGACGGAGCTGTTCGGCAGCATCGACCCAGTGGGTGGGGTGGGCTGCTGTGGGGGCTACCTTGAGCCCTGGGCAAGTGCTGAAGTCGTCCTGGAATTGTGAGTGACAGCCCTTGTGCGTACTGATGCACACACGCTGAGGTAAGCAGCACATGCAACAGCAGGGCTGACTGTTGCTGCTGCACCCACAATTAAAAAAATGCAGCTCAAATCTCAGCCCTCATCCTTCACTAGGGCCTCCATTCGAGTCGGACAACTGGGTACCACTCGGGATCAAATAGCGGGACTCAGCTGGTGTCAATGTGCTGTGTGGAGTATACTCGATGCACATGGACATGGTTGCTGCCGTCCAGGCCTCCTCTCCCTTCTTGGAAACAGGGTTCAAGTGTGATTTGGGGAACAACATAAGCTTTGGCAGGTATTTATTTGACTGGCAGGAAGGAGACACTCACTGGGAGCTCTTATTGCCATGAGCAATGGGAGTCTTGCAGCAGCTGGAATTTGAACCCGGGTGCACCACAGCATGTGTGCCTCTCATCCTGTCCCGACATCCCGTGCCTGCTGCTGGCCCCCGCAGTGATGTTTTCATAAACTACAACGCAGTCATCCTTGACTGCAACAAGGTCACCATCGGCAGCCGGGTGCTGTTTGGCCCCACTGTACAGCTGCTGGACGCCACACACCCAGCACACCCAGTCATCCGCAACGGCACCCAGGTAAGACCCTTAACATGGCCTGGCCACCTGTGCAGCAGGGCATGCCTGCGGATCCCCAGCAGCACCTTGGCCTTGGCCATCTGGCCTTACTTCAGAGCTACATCAGAGAGGGAGCGACCAATCAGCAAGAGAGAGCAGGCAGTCAAGAGAGAGCAGGCAGCAGAGCTCTGACCCAATGCCAGCATGATTCTTGCTTAGGGCTGCCACTCACCTCCCAGCCTCCCTGTCCCTGCCGGTTGTACTGGCGCTGCAGGGCCCTGAGTTTGGGTGCACCATAACCATTTGTGACGACGTGTGGCTGGGTGCTGGCGCCACCATCATGCCCAATGTCACCGTGGGCGCCGGGGCACTAGTGGGCGCAGGAGCGGTGAGTCAGCTGCACAGCATTGGCACAGCTGGTGGCTCACAAGCAAACCGTGCACCTGGGCAAGCCAGCCCCTCTCTGTGTCCTGCACAGCTGCTCGAGCCTCCCAGTAGCAGGGATAGCTGTCCCGGTGCCTGCCAGCCTGGCTGCCTGCTTTGATACGGTGCTGCTTGTCATCTGCCTGGCACGGCTGTCTAGTGTGGCTGCTGGGTTAAGGTTGCAGGTGGTGACCCGCGATGTGGAGCCGCTGAGTGTGGTGGCCGGCAACCCTGCTAGATTGCTCAGGCGCCTGGCAGCTGCGCCCACCAAGGAGGAGGTCGAGTTCCACACCGTCACTATGTAAAGGATTCAGGAGACAATCATTTCCTTTTCTTTTAGTCATCTGTATGGACGTCTTTCGCATGTTGACCTGCTCCCGCATGGATGGTGTGATATTGATGTAAACACGCCGAGACTTGCGTCACCGTAGTCGCGCTCTCTGCCTGGCGGTAACACAACTCGCTCGCCTCGGCGACTCTTCAGCTATGGGTGAACACAAGGAACTGAATCCCCCGTTGGTCACCTCGATTTTGACCTTCACTTGGTAGGGGCTCCTGATAGCGTCCTCTGGCCTGTACTGTGTTATGCGCGCTGCGCTTACCCTCTGATTTTGACGTACCGTCTTTACTGCGCAGCTTCACGGCTATCTTTTTGCTGGGCAAGCTCAGGGATTTGTTCAGGCGACGTATTACCACCAAGGTCTGGGTGCCGAGTTGGGTGCATCATGGCGTAGTCAACCAGTCAATAATCGGAGGTACCTTGACGTGAGTGCAGGGATTTGCGCCGCTGCGCGAGGCATATGAAGACTTCTATCAAAGGCGCATGTTTTTTAGAATCAGGGTGCGCGTCTCACATGGCAGTCCTACGATGTAGCGGTCTGTATAACACAGAGCTACCAATGGCGGCAGCTCTACGGCATAATTGCAGGACTGCTGGAACCGGCCCATTGCCAGCGCGCCAGACGCCTGGATAGATGTCATGGAACGCTCCGACCTTGGCTTTACTAGGTGGGCTGACCAGGCGTGCTGGTTGGCGTGCTCGACGTACTTTACCTCTGCGCTTGCGCGTGCTGTGCAGTGGCTTCCGTCCCCTGCACTTGCTAGAGACAACTAAGCGCTGTCTGAACCTGGGCAGCTACAACTACCTTGGCTTTGCAGCAGCAGACGAGTACTGCACTCCCCGAGTGCAGTCCACCATGGCTGAGCTGGGTGTCAGCACCTGCAGCTCGCGAGCCGATGCAGGTGACTCCTTTTCTTGCACTTCTAGCGCCTCTGGGACTCAATGCCTTTCAGTAGCTAATGTGTTGTGCCTGTCTGTTGCATGCCAAACAGGCACAACACCTGCACACCTTGAGCTGGAGGAACTTGTTGCGGAGTTCATAGGCACAGAAGCAGCGCTGACGTTTGGAATGGGCTATGCGACCAACTCAGCCACCATCCCGGCCCTGGCTGGCAAGGTAAGCACCTACAGTGCGCTGGCAACAGTGTGTGGCCATGTGTGCAAGGAACAGCCTTTTGCTCATGGCAGCTGTCTTGCATTACTTAACTTGCAGGGATGCCTTATTATAAGCGATGCACTGAACCATGCCTCCATCGTGGCTGGTGCTAGGGCTTCAGGCGCCAAGGTCAAAGTGTTCCGGCACAATGACCCACAACACCTGGATGCTGTGTTGAAAGACAGCATTGCTCAAGGACAGCCCCGCACACACCGGCCTTGGAAGAAGGTGTGTCTTACCCATTGTGATGTGACATGTTCTACAGTCATAGATGACTGCCTTGGCTTGGCGAGCATTGTGACTTGTCTCGCTCCTGATGTGGAGCCGCATTGCAAAGCACTGAGGCTGTATCTCACGTCGAGCTGAGCTGGGTTGTGTGCAGATCCTGATCATTGTGGAGGGCATCTACAGCATGGAGGGGGAGGTATGCGCACTGCCGGAGATTGTAGCTGTGAAGAAAAAGTATGGTGCCTACCTGTACCTCGACGAGGCCCACAGCATAGGAGCTATGGGCAAGCATGGCCGAGGCGTGTGCGAGCACTGGGGGGTCAACCCTAGGGACGTGGACATCATGATGGGTGGGTGCTTGCACTGTGCCATGAGATGTACTCCAGCAGACACCCACCATGCACCCACGCCTTGCAGCCAGCGTAACGCCCAGGCTCTTAGCATCGCTGACATCACAATGACCATGAGCATCATCATATAGCAGCACTTGTAGAGGAGATTAGTTGGGCTGCCAGTGTGACTGGCATGTGTGAACGGCTACTTGCAGGCACATTCACCAAGTCTTTTGGTTCGTGTGGTGGGTACATCGCCGGCTCCCATCAGCTGGTCAAATACCTTCAAGCCAACAGCCCTGCTCACCTGTATGCCACAGCTATGTCAGCTCCATCAGTTCAGCAAGTCAGCTCAGCAATCCGACTGCTGAGAGGCGAAGATGGCACCACCCGTGGGCGTGACAAGGTGCAGCATTTCAGAGTTCTCACTAATGTCAGCAGTGCTTGTCACAGAAGTGGTTGTTGAAAATGTGCCACTGTGGTGTGTTTCAACAGTGCCTGCCTTGGCAATGTAGCAAATGTCTGTATAGCATCCTGCCCACATTAGCTCATCAGCCCCACAATCAGAGTGTCGCACTTGCACCTGCCCAGCTGTGAAGGCCTCAGGTGTGGAGCTTTGCACTGTTCCCAGGTGCGCCAGCTGCATGACAATGCAAACTACTTGCGTCGGCGTCTAACTGAGGCTGGGCTGCATGTGCTGGGGGACTGGGACTCCCCTGTCATGCCCCTCATGATCTACTCACCAGGTCAGTAGCAATGGGGCAAGCTTGCACCACCGGGTTGGTTGCCCCACCGAGCATCAGCTGGCCCTCCAGTATGTGAGCAGGAAGCACTTTTGCCTACAGCTGCCTTCTTTGCAAACTAGAGGCAGACCCGCACAAAAGTATGCTGCTAAAGCTCCATGCACACATCTCACTCCCTGCCCTCCATTTCCCCCATTCTGCTGCCCTGCCTGCAGCCAAGCTACCCGCTTTCTCGCGAATGTGTTTGGCCCGCAATGTGGCTGTGGTGGTGGTTGGCTTCCCAGCCACCGCCTTGCTGCTGACCCGTGCTCGCCTGTGCATCAGCGCCGCCCACACCCCTGAGGACATTGACTACGCTGTGGCAGTGCTCGAGGAAGTGTGTGGGGTGTGCATGATGAAGTATGGGAGGCAGCAGTCCCTGCCCCCACTGAGAGACCACCCAACGGACCCAGCATCAGTGCCTCCTCCAAACCCAACCCATGTGGGCCAGCGCAGCCCAGGCTACCAGGCAGACGAGCCTGCTGCTGATGCAGTCGTTCCCCAGCCTGCTGCCAAGGCAGTTGTGCACCAGCCTGCTGCCAAGGCAATTGTGTACCAGCCTGCTGCCAAGGCAGTTGTGCCCCAGCCAGTGCCAGTCAGCGCCAACACCCGCCACAAGCGCAAGATGTCCAGTGAGGTAGTTGCTGGTGAGCGGAAGTTGCCGCTGACTGCAGCCCAGCCTGTGCACCAGCCGTTCACCACAGACCAGGCAGACTTGCTGCCGCCTGCTGCGAACAAGGCACCAGCAGCAGCCAGCTGCCTTCCCACCCCAGCTGGCAGCACCACCAGTGAGGACACACTGCCCTCAGATGAGGGACAAGCGCTTCTCCTGTCCAGCCAGTTCATCGATGCAAGCATGCCTGACTTTGCACAGCCCCAGCCTGTGGCCGCTGCTGCTGATGGGAGTCTGGACGGCTGGGTGCTGGCCTGCAAAGCCAGGGCCAGTCGCAGCAGCCGCAGGCTCGCAAAGGATTGCAACGCAGCAAGCCTGCGGGCAGCCATGGGCAACTCCCCTGCATGCCCAGGGCATGTGATGGCCGTGGTGCAGATGGCATCATAACGGGGTCATGGACTTGGGGTGTGCGTAGATGGGGCTTTGTGGGCTTTCTCAACTCATTCAGTCAGCCTCATGCAGGATGCATGTGCATTGGTAACTAAGATATAGCTATGTGCAGGTCAGGAACTCATCGACCTACGGCTGAACAGGTGTGTGTCAGGTGCTCAGGGGATGTGGTGTAGGGCATAAGCCATGACCAGGCGGTGAGACTCTTGCAGCCCAGGGCTTGCACTCCATCTGCTGCTCATTGGTCCGGCATGTGGGATGTGGTGCACCAGGGCTTCACCGTGATACAAGCGGCCGCAGTCAAGAACACCAACCTAACTCTGCCTGGCTCTGACATCGTAAACTAGGTATCATCTTTTACTTCGTGCGTAACCAATGTCAAGGTCTGATGTCACTGCGACTGGGCAAGCATAGTAATGGGCTGATGGCATAGTGTGCCGGGCTGGTTCTGCGCAAATACCCGTCGCGTTCACGTTGCAGTTCATGACCATTAACTGCGCACCGGCCGCAGCCACCGGTCCCACTTCCCGGTTTTGCCGCGTGGTCCAAAACTCCTCCACCAGCTCAATGTCGCGCATGCGGCACCGCAGGAACTTGAAGTGGGCGTCGGCGCCCCGGCGACCCGGCGTCCAGGTGCTATCTGATGATGTGGCTTACACCGCTTAAGCCGTCAGCCGTTAGGCTGCTAGGCCGCCCTCCCCCTCCAGGGGTTCGGGACTTTCTGTAACGCACTTCAAAGTAAGGTGCAGAAACAAAGGTGCACATGGGCTCAACATGAAGTCATGCAAGTTCTCATTATTGTTCTGTAAGGTCATGGCAAACTCCGGATAGCCTAGACCAGCTTCGGGCCAGGGCGGAATTAGCTTGCAATATTGCTTGACCTGCAGACTGCAGCCAATATGACATGTGGCAATTGGGCCAAGAGCTCCATCAAATCAGATAAAATCCATGGACTGGCTGGCCTTGGTTTTGGTTAGCGGCTTCAACGGCTTTAACACAAACAGCAGCCACCAAAACCATTCTGGTTCAGATGCATTTATTTACCATTACCTTATCTGAGATAAGTTATCTCACAACCTCAACTCAAACCTTCAACTCACAGACATACAAATTACTAAATTCGCATCTGAGTTTTACAAGACCCAGACTAGTAGACAACCCCATTCACAAAGCGAACCATCGCTGCGACACGTTCTCGTCAGGCTGTGACATATGATATTCTGACTTTTGCTCTAGACTCATCAATATTGATCCGGGGGGACAGCGCCAGCATCGCAGTTGGTAAGGGTAGTAAAAGGTAGCGATGCTGCTGAAGACTCGGGCCCCAGCGGTTCGCGCTCACAGTACATTGGCGTATGGCCTGCTCTCGCCCTCTTCCGCACTATGCTCCGTGGCCCTTACGCAACATAGTGTCGCTCGTGCGCCCGGTGCACCACCGCGATCACTCCGCACGGGTAGACGAGCCCAGTTGCAAGCCAATGCAACACAAAATGATTCCGGACAGGGCAGAGTTACGGGGTACGCGCCGAAGACTTCCCCGCACGAGACACACAAGGCGCTATGGCGTCGAGCGGACGCTGTGTGCTTCGACGGTTTGTGCACTAGCCAAGGGTCAGCAGCAAGGTGCAGCTGTCAAGGACAGCAGTCAGGGTCAGGAGTTGTGGACAGTCAGCCAGGTCAAGCCTGAGCAGCGTCAATCAAGCCCAGGCCAGCTGCCCATCCTTGCTGCAGCACGCTGGATGAGAATATTGCGGGGGGGCACAATAGGGGGTTTTCTTTGAGGTTCAGCCCCGTGCAGCAAAAGACAGCAATGTGGTCTATGCTTGGATTGCTTGCACACCTGCAGTCGACTGCACCATCACCACAAACGACAGCCTGGACCTGCTGGCTGCCTTCATGGGCGTGAAAGACGAGGTGGAGGCACTGACTAACAGGGTGAGTCATCAGAAGGGGTTGAGACACAAGCTCAGGGTGCTCCGCATCAACGACAATGAGTGGCTGGCATTGCATTTCATTGACGAATTCAGTTGCCTCCCCACTCGCTGCTCCCCCCTGGTTGCATTCATCTGTTGTGATACCTTGTGCTACTTGTGATACTGCTCATCAGCGCCCTTGTCCCTCACTATGGCTTCCATTTGAGTCAAACCACTAGGGACCATTAGTGGTCACTAGCGGGACGACTCAAATGGTGTCAAGGTGCTGTGTGGAGTATACCCAATGCACATGGACATGGTGCATGAGTGCCTACCCACCTACAGTATTGCCATCAACGGGGGGCACACACTACTGTGCCTCAGCAGGCTGCTGCTGCTGGGCCTTGGGTGGCTTGTCTCGCAGCCGCTTGTACCCCAGTAAGGGTACTCCTTGCCCTTGGCTGGCAGAGCTCCCTGGTCTGGCCAGTAGCATAGCTCCAGTGGTCGCCACCTGCTCTCCCCAATGGCGCTGCATGTTCAGCGCTGCATTGCAGTCCCTGTCCAGCCACCTGCCAGGCTGCGGCGCTGGCTTGGCTTTGGCAGCCTTGCCCTGGGCCTTGCCTGTGCCCTTGGTGGGCTCAGCTGCCTGCTAAGCCTTGGTACGCTTTCGGCGCTTGGCTGGCGGGGGAGTGCTGGGCCCAGGCTCTGAGGCTGCAGGCTGTGTGGCTGCGTGGCTGCTGCATGGGGCCTGTGGGGGCTTGCAGGAGGCTACTACCGGGCACCACACAGGCCCCGCACAGGCTGGTCACGCTGCTTGCTCCAGGCTGGGCGCAGCAGGCGGTGGTGCACCTGCCCTGCTAGGGGCTTTTAGCCTGCACGCCTGGTGGGCTGCTCATGGTCCAGCTCCTCCTCACATGGCTGTTTGCCATTCACTGTTGAGTTGACCCGGGTGGTGCGGGGCTCATCCACAAGCACCACCCTGCCCCATAGCTGGTCTGGTCACTGGGGTCCTTAACGACCGGCATGAGCGTGGGGCGATGCGTTGGGCGCACAAGCCTCCGCTGCAGCTGGTTGTAGACTGTGACAGAGCTGGTTGTAGACAGCTGGGGTGGGCAAAGAACTCGCAGAACTCCTTGAGCTGCCTCAACATCATTGGGTCTTCGCTTTCAAGGAGCTGAGGTGGCCCACTGGGTGCTGCGGGTGCAAGGGCTGCCACACGGGCACTGCAACGCCTTTGGCTCAGGCTCTACCTCTGCCTCTGGCTCCGGCTGAGGATCAGTATCTGGATTTGACTCAGGTCCACAGTCCCAGTCAACCGTGACTGGCTGGGCAGGGGCACGCGGGGGGGGTGGGGGAAGGGGGGGTGCATCAGGTGCTTGGGGGGGCTGCATGGCTGGAGGTGTGGGTGCACAGGTGTACCCAGGGGTGGGGTAGCCCACCAGGCAGGTCAGAAAGATCTGCAACACAAACAGCGAGGCTATGATACGGAGTTGGGAGTGCACCTCAGCCCGGCTGGAGGTGTGCCATCAGCTTGCAGCCCCGGAGCACGGCGACACCAGGGACTTTGATGACTTGTAGACAAGCACAATCAGCACTTTGACAGGGCACTTTGACAGGCCAAGGTACATGCGCGGACACACAATGCGGGGACACACAAGGCGGGGGCGGACCCGCACCTGGCGCCTCGGCGTTTTCTAGCCATCCCTTCAAGCCTGTTGTTGTTTTCCATTAGGCGAGCGAGAAGCTGCGATGGAACCAACAGTAGCGACGCGTTATTACACAGTAAATGACATAGCTCACAGTCGGCAAGGGACACGAACCTTTCAGTTTCTTTGTTGGGCTCTGCTTCTGCTTGGCGGTGCCCTTCCGCTTCTTCTTCGCCATCTCGCAATGTCCTTTGAGACGTTGGGTGCCGCTCATCAACATGGACAAGGCATTACTGGAGATCTTATGGTCAGGCATGTGGGATGTGGTGCATCAGGGCCTCACGTGATACAAGCGTCCGCGGTCATAAACACTAACCTGCAGGATACTACTCATCAGCATGCTCATCTAGTGAGGAGAGATTGTGTGCGAGTCCACGTGCATATTGCATGGGGTAGAGATGCATGCGACCTACATGGTACATTACCCTTCTGAAGTCATTGCCACTGCGTCCTTTCCATGACTTAGGCCACCATATGTTAACCCATGGCTTACTAAGTTGCAACACAATCCTTGAGGCATAAAGTATATAAAGATGAGTGATGGGTAATTGAAGCTGGACTACATAGAAGCACAGCATCTAGAGGCTCACGTCGTCCACCCCCATACCATTGTGGCATCATGCTGTGATTCACATAATGGCGCGGATGTCGCTGCGCCTAGAGTTGACCTGCCCCCAACATGCTCATGACGTTACTTTTGTGCTATATAACATATAACAGCACTGATGCCATCAATCACGTCATATAAAAGTCGTCATCCAACACAGTACAGCAATGTCCTCATAGAGGAAAGTACATTACCAGAGAGCATCCAACACAGTAAAACAATGTCGTCAGCCATGTCATATAGTCGTCCCAAGACTGAGCTGCCCCATAGCAGGAAGTACATTACCAAATAGTATCCAACACAGTAGAGCAATGTCGTCCAATCACGTCATATATAAGTCGTCATCCTTATAGCAGAAAGTACATCACCACACGGCATCCAACACAGTAGAGCGATGTCGTCATCACAATGGCACGGATAATGCTGCCCCAAGAGCCTTTGCTGTTGCCATCACAGCCCAGGATTCAAATGGGCCTGTATAATGTGATGACATTAGCAAGCAGCATCCAACAAAGTAGATGTCGTCATGTAAAAGTCGTCAGGTCGTCATCGTCACATCATAAAATAGTCGTCATCAGCATAGCGATGTCGTCATCACGTCATCTAAAAGTCACCGGCCGCACAAGTAGCAGTTGGAAGCCCAAAGCTCTACCTTATAAACATACACGCACACAAGCTATGGATCAGCATCAGCGGCGTGGGTAAGTGGGTGTCAGCACCCCAAGTCCTAGTCGTCATCGTATAGTGGTCATTATCCCCGCCTGTCACGCGGGAGACCGGGGTTCGATTCCCCGTGACGGCGATGTTTTGGTGAACCCAGCGGCTGCCTGGCCAGAGTTGGCACGACAAGCACGATTGCAGTCAGGGCACACCCTTTGCCAAACCACCATGTGCACTAGCAAGCACAAGAGTCCCTTCCTTGCTGCCACTCACGTGAGTATAGGCGTCTGCAACTTGCCTGCAGCTTGTACCACCATTTTCATAGCTTGAATGCTCCTCACGAGCCTCCATGGGACCGTGCATGCTCACCTTACTCAGGATTTGTGCAGGCCTGATGGTGCTGCCTGAGCTGGAGTGGTTGCCCCATGGCAGCCTGTTGCGACTGCAATGAACCACCCGCGTGCAATGCTGTCTTGCATGTGATGTATAGTATAATGTCGGAGGCCAAGCTGTTACGGGAAAATAACGGTTGGGTCGAGGCTGGGTCGAGGCTGGGTCCAGAGTTGCGGTAAACGTCGAGGCGCAGCCGAGATGTTTACGCAACTCGAGACCTAGCCGAGACTGTTATTTGGACGTGAACAGCGCTGACCGAGACATTATGCGATATCCCTTTACATTACGAGCATACGGTGTTCTAGCCTTGTGATATGAATGCCCCCTCCACCCTATCCTCTCGAGAAGCGCAAGCAACATGTGCAACTCGTGCAAGCCGTAGCTCGCATTATGATAGAGCTTGCACGGTGAAGCGCATTGGTGTAGCGGTAGACGACGTTGTAGCGAGGTTAAGAAAGTTGCACGCACTTTCCCAGTAATTGGGGTCAAGTCGCGCACTTTTCCCGTAATTGTGGGTCAAGTCGCGCACTTTTCCCGTAATTGTGGGTCAAGTCGTGCACTTTTCCAGTAATTGTGTCGTGCACTTTTTCCCGCGAGTCAGCGCTAATGCCGCGACCCTTATGGTACGCTACGCGAAGTCATGTATGAGGCCATCCACGCCTCAAGTCATCAATTTCAGCGTCCGAAGTGCCGACCATTACGGGGATATAACGAACTGTGATTTTCTCGTAATGGAAAGGGATCACCATGGCTAATACCCTTGTCCATTATCAGTGTGTGCACCCGTGACTGGTGATTCTCATGTGCCTGCGCATGAGGTCTTGCTGGTTAAAGTATGGTTTCTTTGACGTGGTCATGCCACTTTCATTAATTGTAAATGAGTGTGTGCCTTCCTTGTCTTGTCTTGTGATTCATGTGCATCAAGTAATCAGCACCGCGCTCCAGCAGGCCCGTCTAGCTAGCATTGACTTTGCTTCCTGTATTTGACATTGAGAACATGGAGGAACCTGAAGGTAGGTAACATGGAGGTGCTCAGGAGATGGCATGCTAACCTTGTCACACCTCCCTCACGCCCTGCCCAGGCCATGGACGGCTCTTTGAACCTGGAGGAGGCGCTGGACAAGCGGCTGGAAATCATAAATTGCACACCCGCCGACATCAAGCGCTTCATCCAGGCGCACCCACCGTCCAGCCGCATGACCCCGGTGAGCTGTTGTCAACCTCATCAGCCCCTGCAACACCTCCCTGCTAAACCCTGTTGGACCCTTGGCAATGACACCAGCACATGCACTGGCAACAATGTGCACAGTCAAGGCCTGTCACGCCCCCCTAATACATCAACATCAACAGGTCCACGCCATAACATGCATTACACTGCATTACACTACATTCAAAACATTACACTAATGGCAGACTCCAGTCACCAGCCTGCAAGCAGTGTGCTGAGAGTGACACTCCAGCCCGGTCACTGAGCATCGCCTGCCGCTTCATGTCGCTGGGTCATGAGGTGCTTGTGCTGTGCCATGGGGTGAGAGCAGGGTGTGGAGAGGCTGGTGGCGGCACTGCAGGCTCGTGGGGTGCAAGTGTACCTCATCTCAGGAGGCTTCAGGTCAGCAGTGGCCCCTGCAACACCCACCCACCCACCCACCCACCCGCCTGCCCACCCACCGCATGCCCCCCCACCCACCTGCCCACCCACCACCTGCCCACCCACCGCATGCCCTCCCCCCCACCTGCCCCCCCCCCACCCAGCCCCCCCCCACCAGCCCCCCCCCCACCTGCTCGACTAATGTTACCCATCTCTACACCTTGTCTTCCATGTAAGCATGCGGACTTGTCCCGTGCTGCCAAGTGTGATTGTGATGAAGGTGTGACTGTGGCGAAGGTGGCCCTGCTGCATGCGTGTGAATCATCATGCCAGCCAGGGCCTTGTCTGCTGGGCTACAGGGAGCTGACATTGCCCATAGCGCAGCACCTGGGCATCCCCAAACACAACGTGTTCGCCAACCGCATGAACTGGCAATGGGATGACGAGACAGGGGAGCCCACCCGCCTGGTTGGTAAGTGGGTTGGGTGTTGAGTTGGTTGCTGCACACATGTTGCGGTTGCCAGGCCACCATGGTTTAGTATGTGCTAAGGGCTTGCCTCCCCGCCGGCCTGCTGCTGCTCCTGGCCGGCCTGCAGGGTTCGACATCAAAGAGCCTACAGCCCACAATCAGGGCAAGCCGCAAGCCATCGCCCGCATCCGCCAGAAGTACCCTTACAACAACGTGGTCATGATTGGAGGTAGGGGCATGCGGGCCTAGTAAAAGGGCGGGAAGATGGGCGGGGCGAAATGAGGGAGTATGACGGGGGAATGACGGGGGCATGACGGGGGCATGGCGGAGCATGGCGGGGCATGACGGGGCTTGTTTGTCGATGTAAGGCCGCTAGTTCATAGGCAGGCTGGCTGCATGGCACATGGAAAGAGCAGGCAGGAAGGTGAGAGCAGAATGTCACACAAATCTTAGCAGTGAGCAGTGGGCGTGAGGCAGTGTGAGAAGGGGAAGCTGGTCAGTGGCGCTGCTTACGTTAAGGGAAGGGGCCCTGAGCATTTACCATTTCGCCCCTAGGCCAAATCAGACACTTTAATGGCACTCCTCCTAGAATTTGGAAAACTTCAGCAAACTGCCTGACACTGACTCCAGCCCATACCCGGTTGCCATGATGCGGATGGTAGGTAGGTGCCGACTCTGCACCCTGCACGCACCCCTTGATGCTGAACCATGGACCCTGAACCCCTCCCTCGACCCCACCTGTCACTCCTGGCCCCTGCCCCTGCTCCTAATCCTGGCTCCGGAACCTTCTAACCATAACCTGCCTGCTGTTGTTTTTGTTGTTGTGAGTGCAGACGGCATCACTGATCTGGAAGCCGTGCAGGTGAGGAACAGCTGCAACCTCCAGGCAGGCAGGCAGGCAGCCGGACCAGCAGCAGCAGGGCGGGCTGGGGCGGGATAGTAGTGTAAGGCAGGGCGGGCTAAGGCAAGGTAGTCTTTGGGGAGAAAAGAATGGGGTGGAAAGACTGTCAGCCAGACCCCAGCCAAGGGGAAACAACAGTAGGAGAGGAGGAGGAAGAGGAGGAGAAGAGGAGGATGAGGATGTGGAGAAGAAGAGGGAGAGAAGAAAACTCGGAAGGAAAGAAGAAGACGAAGAACTAAATGAAGCTGCGTGTAGGAGCGGAGGAGCTTCCTCCTGGATCACGGACCGCTCCCACTCCCTGGCATGGTGTCGTTGTCCTACTGTCACTGAGGGCCTCAGGCTGAGGCTGTGCCCCACCCCTCCTGCAGAGCACTGGCGGCGCTGACCTGTTCATTGGTTATGGGGGAGTGGTGGAGCGGCCGGCAGTGGCTGCCAACGCGGATTGGTACGTGTACGACTATGACGTCTTGCTGGCGGCCATGCGCCGCTACAAGGTGAGGCTGTGGGGCGGGGCGGGGCGGGCGGCGGGGCGGGCGGCGGGGCGGCCGCCGGGGCGGGCGGCGGGGCGGCGGCGGGGCGGGTGGCGGCGGGGCAGGGCGGGGCGGGGCGGGCGTAGGGGCGGGCACGGGGCAGGCATCAGCAGCCTTGGTCATGGTGGTTTGTCATGGGCTGCTGTGGCTGCTGCACCTTGTGCAGGTGGCGATGGTGGGTTCAGGGGCCTGGGCGTGCGCTGCAGTGCGCATGCTGGCACAGAATGTCATGGTTGATGACCCGGCCGATGAGTTTGATGACGAGGTGGGTCCTCACAGCATCAATGCCACAAGCCTGATGGGCTGTCCCTGCCGCTGCGCTGTCCCTGTTGCCGCTCCTGCTGCTCTTTACACTACTGCCGCTGCTGCCGCCGCTGCTGGTCCTGCTACTGCTGCAGCTGCTACTGCTGCTGCTGCTGCTGCCCCTGCCACTGCTGCTGACACTCCTGCCGCTGCCGCTGCTGGCCCTCCTGCTGCTGCTGCTGCTGCTGCCGCTATCACTCATGTGGCTGCTGGCGCGACGTAGGTGCGCATGTGGGTGTATGAGGAGGACGTGGAGGGCCGCAAGCTGACTGAGGTGAGAGCCAACCACCCTATCCAACTGGCTGTGCATGCATGCCCAACTGCAAGAAACCCATGTTTTGTGCATGCATGCCTGATCTCAGCAACAACATTTGCCCGCCTGCCTGTTTGCCTGCTCGCGTGCTTGCCTGCCCGCCCACATGCCCCTGCACCCGCCTGCCTGCCAGCCCGTCTGCCCCTCTGCTTGCAGTTGATCAACGAGCAACACCAGAATGCCCGCTACCTGCCCGGCATAGACCTGGGCACCAACGTGGTGGCAGTGCCTCAGCTGGATCAGGCAGTGGAGGGGGCAGACTGCATCGTGCTGTGTGCCCCGCACCAGTTTCTGCATGGGTAAGCGTCCTGATCAGGCAACAGGCGGGCAGTACATGCGTTGAGGTCGGGGGGGATGGTGGTAGTGGAGAAGGCTGGTGAGTGAGAGGAGGGTGGTGGTGAGGGTACAGGGGTAGTGGGGGGCTGGGGGGTTAAGGAGGGGGTGAGGGGTGAGGGAGGAGGGGGTGTGATGTAGCAGAAGGGGTTGTACAGCATTCCTCACCTGTCTGTCTGCTCCATACCAGACTGAGGTTGTGGTTGTGCATGGCCCGCTGCCATGACCCGCTGCTGCCACCTTGCCCCTCCCTCCCTGCTACTCCCTGCTTGTCTGTCATTTAACACCATCCAGCAGCTCCACAATGCTAGACCAACAGCCAACAACTAACAACCAACATCTAACAACTAACAACGCTGACCCCTGTATCAACTAATGATTCAAGCTGACCCGTGTGTGCGGAGCTCTGTGCGTGTGCAGGATCTGTAAGCAGCTGATGGGCAAGGTGAAGCCAGGTCAGTCAACTTGCAGCAAGCACACATCCACAGAGCCATGGGGTGTGACAGCATCCAGGCTGCTGCTGCACAGCTTGATGTGCTTGCCTCATTAGGCAGGCTGACCTCAGCTGGGAAGCAGGCCAGGGTGCTGGTGGAGCTGTGAGCCACTGGCAAGATGGGTGGTAGCGGCGGCTGCAGCATTGGGTAGGCGGTGGTTGCAGCAATGGTGGGGTGCCCAATATGGGTGTTAGAGGTGATAGCGGTGGTGATGTAACCTGATGGTGGTGATGTGATGATGATGTGAGACTGGTAGTGGCAATGATGGCCTGAGTGGCTTTGAAAATGTTTGAAAATGTTTGAAAGTGTATGATAATGTTTGAAGATGTTTAAAAATACTGCATGATGGTGGGTGGAGGTTGGAGAAGGTGTTGGCATGATGATGGTGCCGGTGCAGGGGCCTTTGCCATCAGCCTGACCAAGGGCATGAGGGTCAGGACAGATGGTCCACAGCTCATCTCCCAGATGGTCACCAGGTAGGGTGCAGTGCCACAGAGGGACCCGGGCAGGAGGGCCAACCGACCTCACCTGACCCTGACCCTGACCCCTGACCCCTGGCCCCTGACCCCTGACCCCTGACCCCTGACCCCTGACCCCTGACCCCTGACCCCTGACCCCTGACCCCTGACCCCTGACCCCTGACCCCTGACCCCTGACCCCTGACCCCTGACCCCTGACCCCTGACCCCTGACCCCTGACCCCTGACCCCTGACCCCTGACCCCTGACCCCTGACCCCTGACCCCTGACCCCTGACCCCTGACCCCCCTGACCCCCCTGACCCCTGACCCCTGACCCCTGACCCCCCTGACCCCCCTGACCCCTGACCCCTGACCCCTGACCCCTGACCCCTGACCCCTGACCCCTGACCCCTGACCCCTGACCCCTGACCCCTGACCCCCCTGACCCCCCTGACCCCCCTGACCCCCCTGACCCCTGACCCCTGACCCCTGACCCCTGACCCCTGACCCCTGACCCCTGACCCCTGACCCCTGACCCCTGACCCCTGACCCCTGACCCCTGACCCCCCTGACCCCTGACCCCTGACCCCTGACCCCTGACCCCCCTGACCCCTGACCAGGTACTTGGGCATCGACTGCAGCGTCCTGATGGGCGCCAACATTGCTGGTGACATTGCCCGGGAGCAGGTGGGTCAGGGCCAGGGCCAGGGCCAGGGCCAGGGCCAGAGAAGGCTGAGAAGGCTGAGAAGGCTGTTTTGCCTCTCTGTGCCCTGTTTGCCCGCCCTGCTTGCCCTACCCTGCTTACCTCCCACCTGCCTGCCTGCCTGCCCTGCTTGCCCTACCCTTCCCTCCCATCTGCCTGCCTGCCTGCTTGCAGCTGAGTGAGGCAGTGATTGGCTACACCAACCTGGAGCATGCTCAAGTGTGGAGCAAGCTGTTCAGCAGACCCTACTTCCGCACCACCCTGCTGCCAGACCCTGTAGGGGCGGAGATGTGTGGGACGCTCAAGTGAGGCACAGCATCAGAGGCAGGAGGGGCAGCAGGGGCAGCAGGGGCGGCAGCCGGCCTAGCCCACCTTTCTGACCTCTCGCTGCCTCTCCCGCTAGCCTGCCTTGCTTCCACACAGGTAGCCCCACACGCCCCACTCCACCTCTGCCCTCCTGGCAACAGGCACAACAGTAGGGGCAGGGGCAGCTGGGGCGGCAGGGTCGGCAGGGGCGGCAGATCCGGGGGCAAAAGTTGATCCAGGGGCGAAAGTTGATCCAGGGGCGAAAGTTGCTTCAGGGGCAAAAGGGTCAGGGTGTACCCGCATTGCAACCAGAGCAGCCAGCACAGCTGCAATCAACAGTCTGGCAGGCTGGGGCTAAGGGGCTAAGGGGCATGGTCTAAGGGGCTAAGGGACAGCAGCAGGTGCAGGGGCAGCTCAGGCAGAATAGGCAGGGCTGTTGAAACATGGGGTGAGAGCAGGAGCAGCAGCAGGGGCGTCAGCTCTGCAGCACAGCAGAAGCCGGGTCCATATGAGGGTCACACCTATGGGCCAGCGGTCACACTGCCTGCTGCCATGACCCTCCCCCTATTGCCTCAGGAACATCGTGGCGGTGGCGGCAGGCATTGTGGATGGGCTGGAGTATGGTGCGTACCCCCAAGCCTGCCTCCTGCCCCTCCTTCCCCCTGCATCTTGTCCCCCATCTTATCTCCCTGCATCTGTCAGCAAGGGTGGCATCTTGTCCCTCTGCATCGTGTGTCATCCCTGACCTGGTGGCCTGCCTGCCAGCAATGGTGGCAGTGGCAGGGGCTGCTGCTGCTGCTGCTGCCGCTGCCGCTGCCGCTGCCGCTGCCGCTGCCGCTGCCGCTGCCGCTGCCGCTGCCGCTGCCGCTGCCGCTGCCGCTGCCGCTGCCGCTGCCGCTGCCGCTGCCGCTGCCGCTGCCGCTGCCGCTGCCGCTGCCGCTGCCGCTGCCGCTGCCGCTGCCGCTGCCGCCGCCGCCGCCGCCGCTGCCGCTGCCGCCGCTGCCGCCGCCGCCGCCGCCGCTGCTGCTGCTGCCGCTGCTTCCGCTGCTGCTGCTGCTGCTGCTGCTGCTGCTGCTGCTGCTGCTGCCGCTGCTGCCGCTGCTGCCGCTGCTGCCGCTGCTGCTGCTGCCACTGGCATTTGAAGGCTACAGCTGCATCAGCTTGTACTGCTGAGGTTGTGGCTTGCTGCTGCTACTGTGCTGGTGCTCCTGACGCAGAGGGCCTGCCCCTGACGTTGCCACTGCCACTGCTAGCACTCCTGCTGTTGCCGCTGCCGCCGCTTTCATGGCAGCTGCTGGTGATGCTGGCCTGTCGCCCTTCCTTGCCAATGTGTGGGATATCAAGTTTATGGCCTTAGTGCCCACCCAGATGCTGCTGCCGCTGCCAGTTCTGTCTTGTCAGCCTGCTCACTGTCAACCTAGCACTGAGCTGGAAGCTGCTGTTGCCAAGGCTGCTTCCGTAAGGGTTGCGGTCAGCTGCTGCTGCTGCTGCTGCTGCTGCTGCTGCTGCTGCTGCTGCTGAGCTGTTGCACGAAGCTGCTGGCCCCACCCCTCCTGACGCTGACTTGCCCTGACCTGACCTGATGTGGGCTGAGGGGTGTTGGTGCAGGCCCCAACAGCAAGGCCGCCATTATGACCCAGGGCCTCAATGAGATGCGCCTGTTCTCAAAGGTGCGACCCCTGCCCTTGATTGAGGGCTGACCACCCTGCCCCTGCCCCTGCCCCTGCCCCTGCCCCTGCCCCTGCCCCTGCCCCTGCCCCTGCCCCCCTGCCCCCCTGCCCCCCTGCCCCCCTGCCCCCCTGCCCCCCTGCCCCCCTGCCCCCCTGCCCCCCTGCCCCCCTGCCCCCCTGCCCCCCTGCCCCCCTGCCCCCCTGCCCCCCTGCCCCCCTGCCCCCCTGCCCCCCTGCCCCCCTGCCCCCCTGCCCCCCTGCCCCCCTGCCCCCCTGCCCCCCTGCCCCCCTGCCCCCCTGCCCCCCTGCCCCCCTGCCCCCCTGCCCCCCTGTCCCCCTGCCCGCCTCCGCTTCTGCCCTCTTCACCCTCTGCCCCTGCCCCTGCACCTTGCTCCCTCCTCTCCCCTGCCGCCCCCTGCCGTGCCCCACCAGGCCCTCTACCCCACCGTGCGTGACGAGACCTTCTTTGACTGCTGTGGGGTAGGCGACCTCATCGCCACCTGCTATGGTGGTGAGTGGGCCTCGCCTGGGAGGTCCCCGCTCCTACACCCGCCCGCCTGCCCGCCCGCCCACCCGCCCAGCAATACCCCAGCCAACACTTTGCCAGCGAAGGGCAAGGGCGAGGTCAAGGGTGGGCAGTGAGCCTCACACTCCGCCTCAGTGGCTTGGGTGCTAGCCAGCCCTACCTTAGATGCGTGAAGAAGGCTGGACGTGGCAGTGTGCTGCGCTGCTGATCTCAATGCTGCTGTGTGCCACAGTTGGCTGCTGTGTGCTACAGTTGCCCCAGCCTTATACTTGATGACGGCCAGCCAAGGACTCTGGCTGCCTAGGTAGCCAGGTGGTCAGTCGGTCTTCTTCATCCCGCAAGGGGATGGGATGGTTTCCTTGGGCGAGTGGCCTAAGTCGCTAAAGGCGGATACTAAGGTCGCGGGTTCGAACCTAGCCAGACGCAGAAATGTGCTCTGGGGTGAAGGGGCGAGCTCGTGGGGGCAAACATCCCCCTGTCACGCAGGCGAAAGCTTTGCGTAGATTTCTTTTTCTTCCCTTTCTTCTAGCCAGGTGGCCAGGCCCAGGACGCACCTCACAGGGGGCGGCCAAGCAGCGTAACGGCTGACGGCTTAAGCGGTGTGAGCCACCTTATGACAGGGGGCGGCCCAGGGAGCGAACATACACAGACTGGGCTGAATGTGGGGGACGCCATCTGGGACTTCACCATGGAACGGCAGAACAGGCCCCGGCCACATTGCAGGTTCTAAGGATGCGCAGGCCTCAGCCCCCTGCCAATGCCTAGCAGCACAGCAACCAGCTGCCTAGCGGCCTTTGCAAGGAGCAGCCAGCTGCAGCCTAGGCCACTTGAGGGTGCGGTTGGGGTTCTGGCAGGCAAACACGTGGGAGTACTCTGGCGGCAGCCACTCCTTGCTGCACCAGGGGGCGGAGCGGAACACAACTGCAAAACTGAGCCACGCACAGCCACCGGCAGCAAAGGCCTGGCCGGCAGCCAGGATCCTCACAGGGGCCCAGGACCACCTCCCTCACCTCAGCCCTGGGACACCACCAGGCCTGGGCTGAGCTGCCACCAGCACACTCTGACCAGATGAAAACCCCACAGGGCAAGGTCCTGGCCTGGTCCACCTCACCTCAACCCTGGGCTGCCAGAGGCCCTGCTGCTGCTGCACCTGCTGCTGTTGCACCACCTGCTGCACCACCTGCTGCTGCACCTGCTACTGCTGCACCTGCTGCTGTTGCACCACCTGCTGCACCACCTGCTGCTGCAACCGCTCCACTTGCTCCTATGATCCAGTCTGTCGCCCCTGCCAGGTCGCAACCGCTTAGTAGCCAGCGCCTGGACCAAGGCCTGGAAGGCTGGCAAGCCAAGCTCCTTTGAAGCCTTGGAGAAGGTGCTTTCTTTACCCCTCAGCCCCCACACCCTGCCCCTTTGCCCTCCTGCCTCAGTGGCAGCCCAGAGCATGATGCACCTCGTTTAAACAACAACAGCCCCTGCGTTAGACAACAACAGCTGCGGGCAGTGGGCAGTGGGCAACAGAGGCCACACAGGGGCTGTTAACCAGGGAAGCTGCATCGTGCTGTTGTGTTAAAGATTCAACACAGCATGCACCAGGACGGGCGGCCCGCTACAACAGGCCACACTGGCTGCCAGCCCTGGGTGCAGGTCAAGGTGCAGGGGCGGCAGGAAGCTGGTGGTGGAGTCAGGCCTAGGGCACCAGGGCCCCTCACCAGCTGCAGGGGTTGGGTTGTGTCAGAGTGCGCCTGGGAACATATCTGGCCATGTGGGCCCTGTGGCTCAGGCTCAAGGGAACCACGCTCTAGGGACACAGGCTCTGTCAGGTCAAGGTAGTCGATCACGCATGCAGGGTATGACAGGTTGGTGAAGTCGGTTGGGTTAATTAGGGTTTTGTTGGTGGCTCCAAGGGCTTAGTGGCACTGCAACGCTTGCATGCGAGTGTAGGCCTGATGGCTGTGTGGCTTGGGCTGACGTGCTTTGCTGAGGGCCTGTCGTGGTGGCGCTGTGCTGCAGGACTTGCTAAACGGCCAGAAGCTGCAGGGAGTGCTCACCAGCAACGAGGTGCAGGAGATCTTGAAGGCCAGGGGCTGGACGACCCGGTTTCCGCTGTTCACCACTGTGAACCGTATCATCAACAACCAACTGCCGCCGGACTGGATATTTAGGCAAGCGTTCAGGGGGGGCTGGGGTAGGGGCGGGATGGGTAGGGTGGGTTAGGGTAGGGACGGTGTGTTTTTATTGTGTCTTGTTTTTCTAGGTTCTCCAGCTAGGGGTTGATTTGCCAAGGATGATTCTTGCCTTTGCTGACAGCCTTTGAGCCAAGGATGATTTGATCACTTTGCTGACACCGTGCTGGTCCATGTGCATGATTGAAGCTACCTTGCTTCACATGGCTATTGACTTGTCTAGTGAGCTTTTTCCTGATGCACTTGTTGCCAGGAGGTCTGAAGCTGCCATGTCAGCAGGTCAGTAGGCTGCTGATGCCTGGGAGCAGCAAGTGGCACCCAAGAAGTGCTGCTGATGCATGAACCATGGCCAGCCACCGTAAACCACGATCGCTGGATGGTGACCATGTTGCTGGTGTGACCACCACCATTGTAGTCACCCTTACACCCTAAGTGCCTGGCTGTCTGGGTGTAGGTATGTGGAGGGCAGCAACGCGCTCACTGAGTCTAGTGAGTCAGACTCAGACGAGATCATACCCACCAGGGCCCCTGGAGCCACCAGAGCCAAGCCAGTGGCCATTGCATGAGCCGACTGAGCTGCCTGGGCCCGCCTGTGTCGCCTGCATGGTGTGAGGGAGACATGATGATGCTGTGAGTGACGTCTAATAGCATCACGTGGCTGGAGGTTGAGACGGACGCATGGCCTGTGCATGTGATGCACACGAATCATCACTCATTTACATGTGTGCTTCCTTACAAAAAGAGAGCAGGTCATGAACCCCAGCATGGCAAGGTGTGTGGTGGTTTGCAGCCGAGTGTATGTGCCTCAACACCCATCCTTCATGATCATCACTGTCAAACGCTTGCCCCAAGAAACTGGTCTGTATGCAGTAGGAGAGCTAGAGGACATGGCATGATAGACTGTTGAAAGAGCGAGCATAGTATGGCTGTTTGGCCTCACTTGAGAGCTACTTGGGGCGTTGTGTGGACACTAAACTAGACTTGTGTGTTGTGTGGACACTGGACTAGCGACCGCTCCATGGCTTGTTGAGTAGATACATGCAAAAGTGTGGATACATGCAAGTGAGGGGTGCTGTTAAAAGAGTGGAGCGCGTGTCACAGGGGAGAACATAGATAGTTAGATAGTTATAAATTTACATGACATGATCAAACCGTGACTGCGTATAGGGCCTATATCATCGACTTCAGTAAATCGTACAAGCGGATGTCCGGTAGCGACGAGCTCCACGCTGGTGGTGGCCGGCGGCCATTTGGTGGCAGCCAGTGCATTCGCCGTGTCGCGCTGGAGTTGGAGGAGGAAGCACTGAGAGAGGAGGAAGAAGAGGCATTACAGCGGCGCCGCGATGACGAAGACGCCGACCGGCGCAAGCGAGAATTTGATAATCTCTGTCTCATCCTCATCCTTCACTTCCATCAGAGTGTGCCTAAGCGGTAAGCCGTGTTGCACATGTCCAGATGTCCGCCTTGTTCCTCACCTTGACTCATTGCGCAAGCGCCCTCACCACAGGACGAGGCGGAACTAGCAACGCTACAGAACGGCGTTGCACGCAATGCGCCACGAGCGAGGCCGTTTATTTCTCTAACTACTCAAACTAGCAGCATGACTGGCATTGCAGTGCAAGACGCGTGCCAAGCTCATTCCAGCTTACCCGTGGTTACGGGCAATATTTAAGTTTATTCTCGGCCCTATTCGCGACTTTTTTAGTATTCTATTTTCTGTTTTCTCCCCAACCGCTGCACTTTTTGGCCGCCCCACCGACTGGCTGCACCGATGCGAGTGTTAACCATACACGATTCTCCTGTGTACCAGCTTCTGCCCGAGGAGTGTCTTAACGTTGCAAATACACGCTGTTAGAAGCCATCACTCGCGCCGTCAACCGCCCAACCGTGGAGAAAGTTCAAATTTTGCTCAGGCCCCTAGAAAACGACCCGAGTAAACTTGAACTTGCTCGGGGGTTGGGTCGTTGAGATACTCCCGATGTCCGACCTCAGGGAGCTGGCTGCACGGGCGTTCGCGTCAGTAGGCTTTGATCCATCGGCACAACAGCAGCAGCAACGTTCCATGGGGGCCTAAATGAAGGAGTGTGCGCGTGTGTTAGCTACGGAGCTACGTGTGTTAACTACGGAGCTAAACTACGGTGTGCAAAACTACGGTGTGCTCAACTACGGACCTAAACTACGGTGTGCTAAACTACGGTGTGCCACGATGCACGGTCTGGCTGCACGGGCGTTGGCGTCTGGCACATGTGTCCGAAACATGGGGTTGGTAATCTTCACGCAAGTACAAAGTGCACCGTTTTCACTAGCGTTCATCACATCGGCAGCTGCGAAATAACGTGCGTCTGTTGGCAAGCGGCGCATAAACTCTTGCGCGTGAGACCATGCCGGCGCAAGCGATCGCGGACACCTCAGCTGCTCACTATCGATTGTTCTAGTGGTGAGTAGGGGCATCAATGATAGAACTGCGCCTGTTATCGAGCCGCAAGTACAATCGAGTTCCAGCCGGCCAAGCTCGCTCCGCGAGCCTCTCATTGGCCCTAGAGTTTCAAGACCAGCCGCAGTCGCAGTCGCAGTCGCAGTCGCAGTCGCAGTCGCAGTCGCAGTCGTCACAGCAGGCCACGGGTGGTTGCCCCCAACCGCCCCAACCGCAGAGAATCAGAGAAAAATAGAATACCAAAATAGTCGCGAATAGGGCCCTCATCAACCGCAAATAGGACATGGAATTCACATGCGGGCTCTAGTCTCATGGCGCCTAATACCTATACGGTAGCGTTAGACCCTTCCCTTGATACATTAGGCCGACGACCTTTATAGGGTGTGCCACATTCGTGCTCCAACCCCCCTGCTGCACACTCGAAAGCTGTACAGCAAAGCATTTAAAATAGTTGAATCGACAGACGCACACAGATGCGCACGAACAGTAGTCAGTTAGCTATGATTATGGTACGCAACCTGAAACGGGTGTATCAGGCGAGAGCGGAGATCGTCAAAAGCGACCTTCTCGCACCAATCCTATCATGGTGGGCATTCTGCGGTGTGCCCTTGTGCACAGCCTGCAGAGGTGATGGTTACCTCATGCCTGCTGGTGACTCCAGGCTCAGCAATCAGCTGGAAGCGCAGTTCCCTACGGGTAACAGGTGCGGTGGTTCAAGTTCGGGTGTAGTGGTGTAAGGCCAGACATGTACTTGGCTGACATGCCGGGGTCCTGGGTGTCCCCGCAGGCTAGCCTACACCTTCCAGCCAGGAACAGCGGACTTCGTGACCCTGATCATTCTCCTAGGTCTCCTCCTGACACACACCTGGCTAGTGATCCCACAGCTTCTGACAGCAGCCTTGATCACACACGTGGGTGCCACCTGGCTGGCACACAACATCAACCTGGGCAAGCTGCAAGCCATGGAGTCACAGGTGTCCCTTTGTGCACTGAAGGGGGACATGCTGAAGGTGCGTGGTGTGGGCCAGACCTGATGGCCCCAATCCAAATGGATGCATGACTAGTTCATGCCTGCACCTTTGCACCCAGCTCTCAACCGCCATGCCCAACAGCTGCCCAGCACCCTCCCACAAGGTTCTCACAATAGTGAACATCAGCTGTGGGAATTGATCCTCAGGCCATGCATGCAGAGAGCATGCCTTTTCATTGCAAGCCTGCATGCAGCCCAGCTTGTGAAAACCTTACAACAAGGCCTTGCAACACAGTATCTCACAGCAACGCCATGCTTACCCAGCACAAGGTATACCAGGGGTGGACACTGTCTCCAGCGTCATGTTGGTAGCTCTCTCCACTTACCGATAACAAGGAATTTATGTGTGCAGGGTACAGGGCACCCTACACAGCGCAACCCCTTGTTGGTGTCCAACAACATCTTGGTTCACTTATTTTTCCAGGCCTGCACATGGTGATGGTGATAAAGCACTCCAGGTGTCCAGGTGGTCAGGCCACGGTTAGGGTTAGGGTTGGGTCAGGCCTAACCCTAACCCTACTCTGGCTAGGCTAGCTGCACATGGTGATGGTGATAGAGCACTCCAGATGTCCAGGTGGTTGGGCCAGGCTGGCTGAGGGGCCACCACTGCCAAGCTCTGCACACCCTGTCCACCCTGAGCAGGGGCACGCAGGGACTCTACTGCGTTCATGCATTGAGGCACCACATGGGGCACGGGCAGGTGTACAACCTAGCGTGAGGGCTACAGGGGCAGAGGGCAGAGTGCTGGCCTGCCTTTGTGACGGCTGCAGAAGCAAAGAGCCAAGCTGGCTGCTGGCCTGGATGAGGTGTGCAGCCTCCAGGCAGAGGTGGCGGGACTGGAGCGTGTGGCAGGTACAGCCACTGGAGCCAGCCAGCTTGCAATGCAAGCCACACCACACCGCACCACACCACACCACACCGCACCGCACCACACCATGCACCCACAACTCATGTCCTATCTGGGTGTTTTAGAACAGCCCGCTGCGGCTCCCACCTGTGCTGCTCATGCAGCTGAACCTTGCCTGAAAGATGATTGCTGTTTAGTAAAATTCATGGTGCCTGCATTGGCTAGTGCAGGAGAACAGCAGCAGCCAAGCAGCCACTGCAGGCAGCTCAGGTTCACTGAGCTCCTATAGCAGCCTGCTGATCGCCCCCTCTTCCTCTAGCTAGCTACAAAAATAGGAAACGACGCAAACACCGATACGAATCGAACATCACTAGCATGTGCACCAGCTTGCTAATTGAGCTGATGCTGCAGCATCGCTGTGTGCTGCAAAGTGAAGAATTGATGGCTGTGAATGTTTGGTCCCGCAGCGGAGGTGCAGCAGCTGAAGGCCAAACGCGCAACTCTGGAGGAGCGTGCCGCCGCCCTGCAGACCACTGCGGCGCGCGTTGCGGCAGCGGAGCGACGCTTGTCGCACCTGCCGGCACTGCAGTCCAGGGTGGCGCTGCTGAGGGCGAGGCATCGGCTGCAGGCCCGCTTAAAGTGGTGGGTGTCACTCTATGCTACTGGCACCGTTCCGAGTTGGGCTGCTAAGGGAAGGAGGTCAGAGTCCGTGTGTCTGTGTGACAAGTTCTCGGAAACCATTCCTGCTCTGCTTAGCAGGGATTACCCTGTGCCACCCTGCCTCCATCATCCTACACAACATACCTCACTGTCACCTGCAGTTTTGCCTGTTCTTTTGATTGATCCTTCTTGCTTTCTTGTCTGCCTTGTTACCTCGCAGGGCCGTGCAGGTGCTGCGTGCAGAAACATCACAGGTCAGTGCACCAGTGGCATTTAGCAGAGTCTATGGGCAGTGCAATGCCATGAGCATGCAATCGCCATTGTGACAACTTGACACGACCATAAGTCGCCCTAGCACTGCAGGCCCTTCCATTCCTAAACTGCATCAGCTCATCACATGAGCGCATGGGTAACCTGTGTCCACCTGAGCTGCATGTGCACCAAGCTGTCCTACTGTTGGTGGCTACTGTGGGTGGCAGTGCCATACCATAACACGGCAACTGCCAGCTCATAGGTGTGATCGCTGCCTCACTCGCTTCACACACTGCTGCCTAGCCCTCACCTGAGGCACTGCCTGCCCCCCAGGTGCCGGCCTTGCAAGCCCGGTATGAGGCACTAAAGGCCCAGCGTGCCCAGCTCCAGCAGCTGCAGCAGGATGCTGAGGGCATCCAGCACCAGGTCAACCAGGTGACCAGCTGCAGCCATGAGAGCAAGACTCTGGCACCAGTATCTAGCTGGGCCTGCTGCACTGTCAAGAGCCTGTCAAGACTGGTGCTTGGGGCTACTGTCACATGGGTTACTTTTAGAAGTATGCATTTCTTTCAATCTCACACAAGGTGGGCAGATGGGTCACCCTGGTCAAAAGCGTGCGTAGCAGTCTGCACACGAAAGCCCCTCTATTCCATGGTGTGCTGGCACGTTTGATATCTCAGTCTTGAGAAGGTCCATCTCCAGCTGCACTAGCAGTCATGGTCATGCTGCACTTTGAGGGACTATCAGGGACCACTACGGATAGTGAATGTAAGCAAAATGGGTTACAACAAAATGGGGCAAACATACAAACAAACAACAAAATGGGGCAAACAACAAAATGGGGGCACATCAGCACATTGCTCCCCTACTAAGGCGTAGAGGGATGTGTTATCTGTTCTCCGAACTGTTTGCATGCAGCAAGCATCCGGTACCAATACCGGATTCATTACCCCAACCCGCTTGCGAAGGCTGGGCAATCTATGTTGGCATGAACACATGCTCTGATGTATGCTGGCCTAGGGTGCTCGGTCTCGCAGCCTCTTGGAGCTTCTTGAGTACTCCTTGCTTTGGACTCCGACAGCACGGCCTCAAGCACGATTATAGGCCACAGCGGGGTTGGTTACGGGGCTGGTTGTTAGGGCTAGGGCTAAGGCCAGGGCTAGGGCTAGGGCCAGGGCTGGTGCTGGTGCTGGTGCTCACCTTCGATGGAATCCCACACCGGGGAGACGTAGGGTCCGAGCCTATAACGGCGCAGGGAGCCACGCCTGCGCCGAGAAAGAGGTCGATGTGCGGCAAATGCAGCTTCTATTCTGTCCGCTGTCACACTGTGCGTTGTCCGTCCTTTGACAGCCGTTTCATTGGATGACAGGCCCTTAGCTACTGGCTAGCCCCTGACAAGAGGACCTGACCTGACCTCCTTGAAGAACTGCACGCTGGTGGTGGCCGGCGGCCGATTGGTGGCAGCCAGTGCATTCGCTGTGTCGTTGTGGCGCCGCGTACTGCTTGAGCAAGGATTGAGCAAGGATTAGGGGGCACATCAGCGGTGGGTAAGACCCTGGAAGTTTCCTATGTCGTGTGCCCCAGCTTGTTGGGACTGTGCTCACGCAGGCCAAGGCCCTGGAGGCCGCTGCTGCCCAGGCTGCTGCCCGCTTGGCTGCTGCCACCTCCCTCCACAACTCCCTCTCGGCAGCAGCGCAGCACACCCTCAACCCCCAGCCCCGGCAGCAGCCAGCACCTGACACTATAGCCAGCAATGTAGCAGCCATGCGCACAGACAAGCATCAGCCAGGACAGCAGCCAACACGTCCAGCAGCAGCAGCTGCCTCACAGCCCAAGAGCGCCCTGCAGCCCCAGCCAGCCCAACCAGTCGAAGCACACAGGCTGCAAGCCGTGCTGCCCCCTGCCAATGGAGTCTCTCAGGTGCTGCATCTGCCCTGTGCACTGCTTGCTGCCCCTGCCCAGCCCCAGCTCCCTGCACTCTGATGTGCTGTACTATCCTAAACGGTTCACCTGCATCTGTCCCTGCCTAGACGTGCTCTGCTCACGCCCCGCCCTGACCTCGTCAACCTGTGCTTCTGCACTTGACTGGCAACCCCCTCACTGTCACTGCCACGGGGCTGCACTGCAGGCCGCTGGGGCAAGCAGAGCTGCTGGTGCAAGGACTGCGGCAGTCAGCAGCACTGCAGAGGTGCCCCTCACAGCTGCAGTTGCAGGCTCCGCATGCCAGGATGCAGCAGCAGCGGCAAGCGTGGTAGGCACAGGGGCGGGCATCGCCATGCCAGGGCAGGCGGCCAAGCTGGGTTCAGCACAGACAGTCAAGGCGGCACCGGCAGCAAGCCTGACCGCTGCACCACAGCCTAGCACTGCCACCGCATGTCTAGCTGCATCGGCTGCTGCCCTCAGCTCTGCTCATTACGCTGCCAAGCCTGGGGCTGCGAAGCCGGCTAGCCAGCCCCGCCCACTAGCTGACGTAATAGCGTTGCCAGCCTCCCAGACAGTTGCACAGCCTGCAGCTCAGCCAGCCTCCAATCCGCCAGGCTTGACTGCCACTCCTGGATGCCACATGGGAGGGCAGGGGCGGGACGAGGCACCCTTGTCCCTGTCGCACCAATCTTACCAGAGCTTGACCTTTGACACCCCGGCAGGCGGGAGCCACCTGTTTGGATGGGGCATGGACAAGGAGGTGGGTGGGGGCCAGGACCCTGCTTGCTGTAGGGCTCCCCTGCAAGCTGCAGCCAGGTCTATGGTGCCCAGGGCAATGAGCAATGGTGAGTGTAATGAAAAACAGGAGCCCTTGGTGTGACATGTGACCTCAATCACACATATTCCAGTCTGTATACCACAGCGGCGGTCCTCGTTTTGCTGTGTGTTGTGTGCAGGCCTACTTCACCCCCATGGCCATGGCCTTCACCCCAGGTCCTGAGGCTGCTGCTTTTGCTGCGGCATTGAAGGCAGGCATGGCGGTGCCGGGCAAGTCCAGCTGCAGCGGTGGCACCGACTTGGCCCATGCGTCCAGGGATCAGGACTATGACAACAGCCAGGCACAGAGCCGAGCGCAGCCCCTAGGGCTGGACCCAGTATGCAGATGAAAGACCATTAGCCTGGTATGGCTGGTCACTGTGGCGTCATAAATCCAGCAACATCAAACTTCATCCTGTGGTCTTCAATGTTGTGTGGTACAAGATGCCAGCATTGTGCAGCATCCAAAACTCCCTAGCCACTTGTTCACAGCCACCTTCTCATGTGTGAAGGTGGGGCAACCAAAAAGTGGATCGGGATACGGTACAAAATTTGCGCCGTCACGGGGAATCGAACCCCGGTCTCCCGCGTGACAGGCGGGGATAATGACCACTATACGATGACGACATGACAATCTTTATATGATGACATCGCTCTATTGCGTTGGATGCCACTCGTGTTTGCACTCATCGTACTTGTGTTCATGGTGGCCTCGCAGGAGAGAGAGTTAGTTGGCCTCGCAGGAGCTCCACACCTCAGCAAGCCATACACAGTCGCACACAGGCATGGCTCCTGGCAAGGCAGCCACGTTCTCATGGCGGAATATACGATGACGACATCTACTTTGTTGGATGCTGTTTGCTAATGTATTACATTCTATAGGCCCATTTAATGAATGCGCCTATTAGGCGCAATTTAATGAATGTAATTCTTGCTATTAGCCCATCTGGGCTGGGCTGTAATAGATTGATAGGTGGATAGATTCTGTAATAGATGGATAGATTCTGGGCTGTAATGATGTAACGATGTAACGATGTAACGATGACGACTGTTGATATAATTGATGATATAATTGATGACGTTGAAACCATCAAGTAGTATTAGATTTTTAAATTACGACATCGCTCTACTGTGTTGGATGTCAGTTGGCAATGTACTGATTGTAATGTGGCCAGCACAATCTTGGGCCGTAATGGTGGCATTACTGGCTCCAGGGGCAGCAATATTCGTGTCATTGTGCAAAGAACACCACTATGCCTCGTTGGTGTATATTGTTATCTGTGCATAATGAATTACATTCGTGGCTAGCATTCGACGCCTTGCTATGGACAATGCTTTCTTACCTGCATTGTTCACTGTCGGTGTTCTAAGCTATTCATAAGCAAAGGTTAGCTACATTCCAGGTGATGGCTTGCAATGCAGTACCTAGCATGTTAAAAGGAACAAGCATCCCATCAAAAGCGAGTGTTGCATTTGCCGAGTCGCTGTGGGTGTTGGTGGCTGTGCTCTTGCAAGTTGCATCGACTGGTGACCTCTCAGCCTCCTCAACGTCGATGGGAACGGGGAGCTTGGGATATCGTTGGCTAAAGTGGGTGAGGATGGTGTGGGAGGCCTGTAAGCAGGCCATCAATACCCACACGCGTGAGTAAATACAAGATACGCACCGCATCACCCACACAAAGTTTTCTGTTAGTAGCCCACATAACAATAGCCGTACGTTCCCATATGTCCAGCATCTTGCCCAACCAAGGCATTTCACATATAGCAAGCACATTGCATCATCATGCAACATAGGGTCATGGTTAGGACATGAGTGTGGGTACAACAAGTGCCTGGTATGGTTACCAAGTGTCACTCACCTTCATCTGACGTGCCACTAGCATGGCCTCGGAGGTGGTACTGTGCCGCTTTGTTGTAGCCTGTATGCAAAGCAACACAATGCTTGGACGTGCACCTCACACGACAGCCTCCATTCATGGTATTAGTTATGCTTGCAGTGGTTACATGGCCTGTCTTAACATTTGCCTCCTTCTCACACCTGTTGTAAAAGGTTTGGCTCGAACGTAGCCTCATGGATCAACAGTGTGGCTCCTTGCCCCGCACCAATCAGGGCGGGACATGGACGTGTATCCCCTTCAACAAGCACGCATCGGCAACATATGGCCCAAGATTCACATCGCGCATGCATGGTCTGGTGCTGAGATCATGAGGAGCTCTGCATGTGCTCCGCAAATAGCTGGCAGGTTCATAGAAAGTGAGTCACTTCCATGCAGCAACATCACCCACCTGAGTAAACGAGCTTCCACCCAGACTCATGCTCCAGCACCAACCCATATGCCTCGTGGCAATGGATTACAGGCACCGTTGACCAGCTGGACAACCCTAGCCCTGACACACCCAACAGCTGTGTCTGCAAGGATTGCGATGAGCTAGGGCGGGAGCACAAATCCCTGCAGCACCACCCAACACGTCTCAAGCTCATCAGTGCCAAGCCATGATTACCATGTTGGTGTTGATGTTTGCACTCATACCAGGGACCCATATGCAAGCACCATGCAAGCATGCTGTTGAACCTCTGTACAGGCAATGAAGATGGTAAAGCCTCTGCATTGCACACAGGTCCCACTCACAAGCACTGACCTGCAGTGCAAGTAGCGTGATTGGAGTCCATGGTTGTGGTGCAAGTGTTGCAGCCAATGCTGCACTGCTCTTGGTCCAACCACCAGCAGGGGCGGCAAGCTTTGGGGTCGGGCTTCCAGCAGTTGAGCGAGGCCCAAACAGTGGTCGGCGTGCTTATGAGAAATCCACACACATCTCAAGTCGGCAAGCTGCAAGCATTGCAACAACGGGATGTGGTATGGTTGGGCAGCAATCCCTACAATCTATCATAGACCCTACAATCTAACATAGAAACGTGGACAAAGATAGAAAGCCACAGGCAACGGTGCGAGTAGTGGCTGTCATACCATCGACACTGGTGGGTGGATGCTTGTTGCTCATGGTCCAGCCAAGCTTGTCAATACATCACTTTGCTAACACCACGACTGGCATTTATTAGTTTTACTTTTAGCATGCAAATA
Organism: Haematococcus lacustris; assembly: GCA_030144725.1. Taxonomy (NCBI): domain Eukaryota; kingdom Viridiplantae; phylum Chlorophyta; class Chlorophyceae; order Chlamydomonadales; family Haematococcaceae; genus Haematococcus; species Haematococcus lacustris. The sequence continues at coordinate 1,672,049 of JASKMD010000013.1, forward strand.
TTTCAAAAACATGACACGAGCCAGTGGGGCGAAGAGGGCGTTCTAGTAGACTGGAGTGGTATGACTGGGACTAGTATACTGGGCTGGCATGTCAGAAGCATGGCCATGTATGACTATACACACCCATGCATGACCATACACACCCACCAGGGCGTCAGCAGAATCTTGACCCAGCCAACGCAGCAGCTGGCCCCAAGTGCCTTCCCCGCAGTCCATCAGGAGGCTGCCCTGCCCTCCTGGGCACCTCAGCAAGATGCCAGATGCAGACCTGCACCACCAGTTCAGGACGCTGGTTGGGTGACTACCACTGCTGGCTCTAGGAACTTTAGGAACAATTCAGGCTGAACTGTGCCCTTTGGAGGTGCCCTTTGGAGGCTAGCCCTTTAGAGGTGCCCTTTGGAGGTGCGAGACTGAGTGACATCGCGCCTCCTGGGCCTCGTCTGGCGCAGCGGGCATTGGCACTGGGGGTGGGTGGGGTGCTGATGCGGTGCTGCGTGCCTGCTGCAAGGTGGTGTGCAGGCCCAGGGGCATGGGGTGCACTAGCTGAGGGGCAGGGTGGTGCTTGTGGATGAGCATCGCACCAGCCGGGTCAGCTCGGCAGTGACTGGCAAGCAGCCATGTGAGGAGGAGCTGGACCATGAGCAGCCCACCAGGCGTGCAGGCTGGAAGCCCCCAGCAAGGCAGGTGGAAGACTGCCTGCTGCGCCCAGCCTGGAGCTAGCAGCGTGACCAGCCTGTGCGGGGCCTGATGTGGTGCCCGGTAGTGGCCCCCCGCAAGCCCCCACAGCCCCCACGCAGCAGCCAGGCAGCCACACAGCCAACAGCCTCAGAGCCTGGGCCCAACACTCCCCCGCCAGCCAAGCGCCGAAAGCGCACCAAGGCTGAGCAGGCAGCTGAGCCCACAAAGAGCAAGGGCAGGGCTGCCAAAGCCAAGCCAGCACCACAGCCAGGCAGGTGGCTGGACAGGGACTGCAATGCGGCCCTGAACATGCAGCGCAATGGGGAGAGCAGGTGGCGGCCACTGGAGCTGTGCTACTGGCCAGAGCAGGGAGCATTGCCAGCCAAGGAGTACCCAGGCTTGGGGTACAAGCGGGTGCGAGACAAGCCAACCAAGGCCCAGCCCGCTGTGGCACGGTAGTGTGTGCCCCCCTTTGTTGAGCTGTCATCAACTATCATCTTAGTGCATGTTTGTTATGCCAACTCTACATCATAGCCCTCGCGGTCAGGCAATAGTGTAGGTGGTAGGCGACCATGACCATGTGTATGCCATGTCTTTGCCATGTGCATGCCATGTGAAGGGAACACCACACCAGACAAAACACCGTTTTGTAGTGGTCCACAATTAGTGTTCGACTGCAATGAAGGCTCAAGGTTGAGAGCCAAGGTGCTGGTTGCGTGGATAATGCTGCTGTTGCATTGAGAAACGTTGCGCACTCGACCCTGCTGCTGCCCAAGGCCGAGCTGCTCCTCCGGACATCACAGCGTGGGCTGATACAAATGGGCAAACATGGGCAAACACTGTTGCCGTGGATGCATGACATCCCCTCAACCCTTGGTGTTGAGGCTGATGCTGCTGATGAGGATGATGGTGCCAATGCCTCCACTATGCATGTAGGTTGAGACAGTGAGGCTGTACACCTTGGTGGCTGTAGGCTAGGCATGTGGCATGGCATGGCACGCCCGCATGAAGCGAACATGAACCATAGCACATTGAGCGTACCAGTATGTGTGATGATGCAGAGCTGACAGCCAGAAGCCTGATGCCAATGCTGCTGCTACTGATGCTGATGCCTGATGCCAATGCCTCATGCCGATGCTGATGCTACTGATGCTGATGCTACTGACGATGCTGCTGATGCTGATGATGATGACATTGTTTCAAGCGGGCAACAGGCCAGTCCCCTATCCCACTGTGGCTGTAGGCTAGGCATGTGCCATAGTTGGGAGGCATGGCACGCCCGCATCAAGCAAACATGGACCATAGCACATTGGGTGTACCAGTATGTGTAATGATGCAGAGCTGACAAGCAGATGGATGATGCTGATGCTACTGATGCCGTTTCATTGTTTGCCGCTACATTGTTTCAAGCGAGCGACAGACCCGGCCCAGACTATCCCACCTGTACTTGGAAGGCTCAGCGCTGCCAGTGCCCAAGAACAGCAGCGCAGCCTGTGCTGCAGGAGCAGGTGTAGCGGCCGTAGGCAGTGTGACTCGACCCCTCCCATCAGCCACCTCCCCCTTGAGTGCAGCGCAGCCTTGCCCTGTCGAGCTCAAGTGTGCCTTCAAGCGCTGTGCAGCCCATCTATTGCCCTTAGCTCCAGAGACAGAGACAGGGGCATCCGCTACCCTTGAAGCCTGCAACTGGGACATGAGGAGGGAGGGCAGGAGGCAGGCATCAGCAGGACCCCAGTGGCAGGATAGGGTGAGGCAGCAGACCTGCTGGCGCAAGTCTGGCATAGGCCTGTTTACTCATGCTGGCGGCAATGTAGGGAGGTGGCAACAGGGCTGCCTGCATGTCAGCACCACAGCTACATTACCCACAATCAACAGCCCTGGCCCTGGCCCTGGCCCTGGCCCTGGCCCTGGCCCTGGCCCTGGCCCTGGCCCTGGCCCTGGCCCTGGCCCTGGCCCTGGCCCTGGCCCTGGCCCTGGCCCTGGCCCTGGCCCTGGCCCTGGCCCTGGCCCTGGCCCTGGCCCTGGCCCTGGCCCTGGCCCTGGCCCTGGCCCTGGCCCTGGCCCTGGCCCTGGCCCTGGCCCTGGCCCTGGCCCTGGCCTGAAGCCTTGCCCCTTGTCAACATCAGGACAATCGCTACGAACAAGTGCCACAGTTACAACGTGTTGAACCTTGATCTTGTAGTCCACGACAGCAGCCCAGTCCCTCCGCAATCCACTGGACTCACCACAGGGGGCTGCTGCCGAGTCGAGGCGTGCGGGAGGGTGGGAGCAATGCCAGGTGCAGGTTGACAGCGGGGAGAGGCACTGGTGGAGGTAGGAGGGCAGGGAGCCTCAGACTCCCGCGCCCTGCCCCGCTGACCCGGTGCTGCAAACAGTGCGTCCATTTGTGAAGCTGTGGTGCTAGGCAACTGGCTGTGAAGAGCCTGCGGTGGGGCGGCAACGGTGGCGGAGGAAGGGCGGCAGGGCAGCAGAGTGGCCAGGTGGCAGGGCAGCCAGGTGGCAGAGGGGCACGACAGGAAGGCATCAAGGCAGTAGGGGGGCAGGTGGGCAGGGCGGCAGGTGCCATACCCCAGTCTTGCTGTGTCGTATAGTAAAGAAGGGGAGCCTATAGCCAGCCACAGTGGTCAGCAGCCAGGGGGCGAGAGGCAGGGAAGCTATTTGTGACCAGCAGTGGCAATGCCAGCACTGATGTCCAGGGCATGGCAGGCTGCCTGCACCTGCACTAGATGGCCCTGATGAGGCACTAGCAGGCAGTCGAGGCAGCAACCCAAACCGTGTCAGTCAGAATTCAACCCCCTGTGATGCCCCATGGGCTGGCAGCCAGGAGAGGGTAGCCGCATGGAGCATGTGAGCCCACCAAACTGCAGTGGCGAGGGTCTACCCTGGCGTCAGGTGGACAGAACCCCCAGAGAGGTCTCGTGGGCTGCCAGCTAACCATGCAAGCCAAACAGTCAAGGGTCAGCCCAGTGCAGCATGCAAGTCCACCATATCCCAATAGCATGGGTCTACGCTGGCATGATGTCGACAGCGCACACAACATTGCAACGCCCAACACTCTGGTACAGGCACAGCAAGAAAGAAGCGTGGAGGACCGCAGAGCATGCTGTGTGGCCGGACCTGACCTGCAGGCGCTCTGTCAAACCCTCCTGGGCAGCCAGGGCTTCAGCCTGCAGCAGCTGCCAGTCAACACATGGCGGCACCAACCCTAGGTCCAGCAACAACCGCCCTCGCCAGGGGTGCTGGCTGCCAGCCACTGGGGCCGCTGCTGGCCCTGCTGTCCCTCCTCCTCCTCCTGCTGCTGCTGCTGCTGCTGCTGTCGCTGCTTCAGGCTGGGCCCAAGCATCCACACCCCTGCTGCGCTTGCTACTCAACGCATGAGACTGAGTGGCAGAGGCAGGGCAGGTGGCAGGCAGAGGGCTAAGCTCGGGCCAAGTCAGGCGGGCGAGCAGGCCGAGCACCACCTGCTTGCCCTGAACTGGCAGGATGGGTTCTGCAAGCTCCGGGGCAGCTGGCACTGCTGTAAGAGAGGGAGGAGGAGTGGAGGTACGGTCAGGAGGCACCACAGACCTCATGAGCCCAGCTGCAACCAGTGCATGACAGCCAGCGCTTCCTCCTGTGCCAAATGTGGGGTTGGGCGGGCTATGGGCTTGGGCTGGATCAGCATCCATGGTTGCCGCTGCTGCTGCTCCTGCTCCTGCTGCTGCTGCTCCTGCTGCTGCGTGCTGAGTAGGCGCGGCTGCACTGCCGCTCCCGGCGTCAGGCGTGGCTGTTGCCAGCTGGCTTGACCGGCCCGCCGCCTGAGCTGCTGCTGCTGTGCTGCCTTGCGTGTGGCGCAGCGCGAAAGGCAAGGGGAACAGCAAGGGGCTCACCAGGTTCAGCTTGGCGGTCACCCGGGCAGCAGCCAGGTGGCCCAGGCTCTGGTAAGCAGGGCTGGGTGCAGGGGCAGGAGGACGAGGGGCAAAGCTGGCCTCAGCCAGGCTATCACATGATGTAGGTGGTGCCAGCTCAGCATCCCCCTGTACCTTGCCCTCCAGCACCACACGGCCTACCACCTGTGCTGTCACTCTCCCTACTGCTCCCCCTGCTGCTCCTCCTGCTCCTCCGGCTCCTCCTGCTGCTCCTGCTCCTGCTCCTGCTCCTCCTGCTGCTGCTCTTCCTGCTGCTGCTGCTGCTGCTGCTGCTGCTGCTGCTGCTGCTGTTTCTCCTCCTGCTGCTGCTGCTGCTGGCGGCACAGTGAGATCTGTGTCGCCCACGGTGCCACTGTTGACCAGTGCCTGTGTCCCAGGCAGCTGCTGCAGCCAGGCCTGATACTCCCTTGACGCCTGAACCCTAGGGCTGCTGAGGTGCACTATGGCCCCCAGCCTCCGCCTCATGCCCCGGGCGTGCAGCTGCAGCCAGCAGGGGTGTCTGCGAATGCTGGGCAGCAGCGAGGCGTGTGACACACACACGAGCAGCAGCAGCTGGCCAGAGGCTCTAACATGGCACAAGTAGCCCCACACCTGATCACGGCCAGAGAGGGGGAGGGCTGCAGCAGCAGGGGCTGCACCAGCAGGTGTTGCAGCAGCAGGGACTGCAGCAGCAGGAGCTGCACTAGCAGGGGCTGCGTACCCCTGCCCCTGGCCCAATGCCGCAGGGGGTGGCGGGTGGTGGTAGGCATTGGTAGGGCTGGCAGGAGGGCGGTGAGGAGGGGCATGTGGCACAGAGGGCTGCCTGCCTGCCTTGCTGTCCCAGCTCCTGCCTTTGCCCTGGCTGGCTGCGAGGCTGCTGGCTAGGTTTGCAGGCATGACAGCAGGGACCTGAGCTGCAGGCAGACTAGAGGTGGTGAGGCCTGGAGCAGCAGCACCTCTGGCTGCTGGGCTGGTAAGAGCTGCTGGGCTGGTTGACTGGCCAGCTTGGCCGCTGGTGGGCCTGGGTGGTTTGGGGAGAGGGGGTGTATGCTGGCTGGCTGCTGAAGGGGGTGGGGGTGGGGCAGTGGGGGGCGCCACAGAAGGGCGGTGGGGCAGCGTGTTTGGGCTGGGCGGTAGCTGGGAGGTGTTAGCGTGGTTGGGTCGTGGAGCAGGCTGGGGTTGTTGTCTGCCTGGCAGTGGAGCAGTGTGAGGGGCTCCTGAGGTGCCGCCCTGCCGGCTGGTCAGCAGGGCATGCAGCACCTCATGTCGCATTCCTGCTCCACCCTGCCTGGCAGGCAACCCCTTGCCCAGCTTTCTGTCCGCTGGCACCCGGCCAGGCCTCCCTGTTTGCAGCACTCTGCTGGCAGCATTGCGCCGGGCCGTGCTGCCTTGCCCAGCGTGAGCACCCCAGGGAGGGTGGCGGCTGCTTGCTTGCTGGCAGGCAGCGGCAGCTGCAAATAGCTGGTCAAGCTGCTGGTGGAGCCCTGTGCTGCCTGTACGGGCATCACCTGCACTGCTGCTGCTGCTGCTGCTGCTGCTGCTGGAGTCACTGCTGCTGCTGCTGCTGCTGCTGCTGGAGTCACCGCTGCTGCAACTACTGGCTGTTGCACCGGACTCAGCGATTACACCCAAGGCGGGCATACCCTGCAAGCCAGACTCGCCATTACCACTGCTGCAACAGCCCTGGCTACTGTCACTGTCGCTGCTGTCACTGTCGCTGCCGTCACTGTCGCTGCTGCTGTTGTTGCTGCTGTCAGTGCCAGTGCTGGCTGGCTTGGCAGCACCTCCTTTGCACCTGCCATAAGTACCTCCACCACCATCGCTACAGCTGCTGCTGCTGCTGCTACTACTGCTACTGTTGCTACTACTGCTACTGCTGCTGCTGCTGCTGCTGCTAGTAGCACCCTCCGTCTCACTGCCCCGCCACTGCCTCTGCCGCTTCTCTCCCACTGCGGGGCCAGCATGCTCCCTGGTCCCCTGGCCCCTGGCAGCCTCACCGTGCCCACCCTCTTGGCTAGCTGGCAACCAAGGAGGCGGACGCCAGGAGTGGCCCATCACCCACAAGGGGTGCACCTCCAGCTGGTCGTCTGAGTAGGCTCCAGCAGCCTGGGCGCAGCACTGCGTGGAAGGGGTGGCTGTAGGGTTGGTTGCGGCAGAGCCAGCAGTGGCTGCAAGGGGTGTGGGGTTGAGTGCAGGGCCAGGCTCAGCTGTGGGTGGACGGCCAGGGTGCTGCTGGTGGAGTGTGCGGCTGCCAGGCTGGTCTAGGGTCAGCTCAAGCACTGTAACCTTGGGGTGGCGCCAGTGGATGAAGTGGGACAGGATGTTAAGGCCTTGGGTGGTGCCTGCGTCAGCACAGCCCATCAGCTCGAGTGGCAGCTGGACGTGCAGCGGGACACTGGGTGACCTCGCCTGCCTGCCACTGCTGGCTCTAGGAACGCGGTCAGGCAATAGTGTAGGTGGTAGGCGACCATGACCATGTGTATGCCATGTATAAGCCATGTGCATGCTATGTGATGGGAACACCACACAGACAAAACACCATTTTGTAGTGGTCCACAATTAGTGTTCGACTGCAATGAAGGCTCAAAATTGAGAGCCAAGCTGCTGGGTGATGGCCATGAGAGACAGATGGCGTCAGTGTGTGTGTGCACTACACCCGCCCCCTCCCAACCCCTCCTGCTCCACCCTCAGCAGCAGGCCCAGACCATGTGGGTTGCCGTGTGGTTTGATCTAGCCATGTGCGGCTGTACTCTGGCTCTTGGGAATGGCTGCAGGAGGAGCATCATGGAGACGGCTCCATGGGTGCAGTTGATGCAGCTTTGGGTCTGAAGAACCACGCCCTTCAGCACCCCTTCGCCTTTCAGCACCAACCAAACCCAAAGGACGTACCCCGTAACACAGACACACTCCCAAACTGGTGTCACACCCAAGTCACACCCAGTGGTGGTGATACGCTGCTGATGCTGAGGATGCCTGCGACCCTACCCCCTTGGGGCTCACATCAATTAGCAGAAGACATGCGATGATGACAATGACAATAGTGGTGACACTGCTGCTCCTGCACCTGCTGCCTTAGGCTTACAGCCTCCTACTGCCCTGAACCCCAAGCTGCAGGCTACCTGGAGGGCCAACCAGACAAAACTTCTCGTGCCCGTCTTGCTTGAGCCGCATGATCAACCCGGCCAGCCCGCCCTGCAGCAGCAGGTGATGACAAACAGGGGGTACTGAAGGGCAGAACAAGTCCTGGCGCCAATGCGTTGTCTTAACAGACGCTGTCAGAGGACTCTGTCTCTGTGCAGACTTTGATGCTGGGCCCTGCCACCGCCATGCCATGCCACAGGGTCACATGCGCCACAGGGGTCAGGCAGTAGTGTAGGTGGAAGGCGCCCATGCCATGTGCATGAGAACACAACTCCACACAGTCAAAACACCGTCCGTAGTCCTTAGCGAGGATCAAGGTGCTGACTATAATGCTTCTTTGTTGATCTTGTGCGCTGAATGCTAGGAAGCGGCGTGGCATGAAGCCCACTGTTTCAAACAAGCGACAGCTGTGTGTGCTCTGTGTGAAATGACGTACAAATGTGTGACCAGGGTGTTGGTTTTGTAGCTGCAGTGGTTAATGATCACCATGCTCTGATGACCATGGCAGGCCCGCACCATGCAGGGAGAGGTAGTCCCGGTGACGAAGACGGCTTGCAATCCCATGCCTGGCCGTATCTTGTGTTCCAGCACCAGACGTGAGAAGCCTTCAGGCACATTGAAAAGGTACTGACAGCAAAATGCACGGGTCAGTGTGGTTGCGGCAGTCGACAAGTCGCCTACAGTCGCCTTGAAGCCGCACCTGCAGAGGCTGAGCATTACGCCTGGAATGTGGCAGCGCAAGCAGCACCGAAGGAGCAACGCCATCTCCCGGAGCGACTATCGCAGTGAGCTGCATGCTACGCAGACATACGTGAATGTCGCGAGAGCTAGCCTGGCGCAAGGGACCGCTTACGGCCGCCAGTGGCAGTTGCAACTGCTGGGTTTGCAATCACACTGCGGTGGTTCCGCCGGGCCTCCCAATTGACACCTTCAAGTAGTGTGGCTTGACAATGCAGCATGTGCAAACCTTACAGCGGGCCGCCGCGTATTGGCGGGTGGCCGGAGAGCGAGTGCAGTGCCCACGGTCCGCCCATTGCCGGTGCAGCTTGTTAGGCGGGGCGGCCCTTCGTTGCGCCCGAGCCCTACGGGGGAGATAGGGAAGACCAGCTGCCACGTCTAACGCCACTAGACCGGGGTTCAGGCACGGCGAGCTGGAAAGTAGCACGAGTTTTGCAGTTTACACACTACCACATATAGGAGCCGGCTGGCGCGCCTCCCGGTGCTGGCGGTCTATACCCACTGCTCGCCACACACATGTCGCAACCTGGTTATTGCTGCGCCTCACGTAGACATGGGCGGCCTGCTCAAGCTGCCACCATCATAGGCAACGATGAGTTTGAAGCCTAAGCAACTGTCATGGTTGTCCTGCAGCCAGCAGCAAGGGGTGACAGGGGCCATCATATGGCTCAGCGTTGCAGAGACTCATGGGCAAGGCAGGGTTCCAACACAGCATAGGAGCAGCGTTTTAAATGAAGGGTACGGTTATATGGCATGGTACTGAGTACAGTGGAAGGCCCAAGGTACTGCCTAGCCTAGCAGCAGGAGCCTAGTGGCATGCAAGCCTGGAAGTTCTGGAGAGCCTGAAGGCTGGAGCACTGCTTGACCTGGTGCGCACTCCCATTCCCACACCTGCAGCACTGCCACAGGTTGGGACATGTCGCCCTGCCAGGCGCCACCACTAGGCTGGGCTGCGGGTCAGACTAAATAACCAGCTCCCGCCGTGCCGTGCTGTCAGGCCTGCGTCTGCATTCAGCCCATAGGCCTGCGAGTCTCATGATAGCAGTCAAAGCAGCTGGGCTGCTGGTCGTCTCCGCACCATGTCCCTGCAGGGCAAAGCATGGGAATGACAGGTCTATGACCGGCATCACAACGTTGCTCCAAAGCTCGACACTATGTGATCCAAGCTGCCTGCCAAGGGCTGCCCGCAGACTGCAGTGCTGACACTGTATCTGCTGCTGCACTAATGCCGCTGGTGCGGGACAGGGGAGGGTAAAGGAGAAGCAGTGTAGTGCACACCATCCACAATGGTATGCGTGCACCGGCCATCTGAGGTATGGACATGCATCTTGCATCAGGCACCAACACCCCACCATTTGTCCTTTTGTCGCATGTGTGGGTTGTTGGAGGGGTAATTTAGAGTGCTAGATCACCTGGCATATAGTCTGTGCTCCACTGACGTTTGCTTCCCCCGCAACAGTGTAATTGCTACCACGACCACTCTGGCGGCACACGAGCTACTACATTGCTCAAGTGACCTACCTGATCAGTACACTCCCAGCAGCCATGCTTCTGTAGCACTACTTTGGTGGTGGCTCAGGTGGAGTGGCGCCGTTCAAATGGCCGATCCGTCCCATCCACAGCAAAAAGCTTACAAGCTCTGATCCAATAGCTGTGGAGGGTACGGTAATATGGCATGGTACTGAGTCTAGTGGAAGGCTAAGGTGTAGTAGTCGTGAGCTTGCAGCGCCGACAGCATAACGGGTCGCAAATAACAAAGATAATGTGTGACTCGAGGATTTTGAGCAGCAAGCGTGCAACCTGTGTCTCTCCGCTTACGGTTTTGCAACAGGTATGCAGGTGCACAGCGCGCAGCAACCTAACAGCATGGTGCAAGCTATTTCGTGTTCCCGCCGTAGACCTCGAGGACCACCAGACAAGGGAGGCTACCACAAGCCAAGGACCAATGTCTGAGGGGTGAGCAGCAGAATGCTGGCCGCCGCAGGAGTCAGCGTCGTCGGATCCCACGCTGCGATGATACCCCTATGCACGCAGAGAGGCTACCCCTGTTGCTGAGATTGCGGCCAATGTGCCCAAGGAGGCCATGGACATAAACACCGCTGTGCGCGTGGTCCTTAAGAAAGCGCTGCAGCACGATGGCCTGTCACGCGGTCTGCATGAGGCTGCTCGCGCCATCGAGAAGGCTCAGGTGCGTGCCATAGACAAGTGTCAGGGTGCACTGTGATATGCGGCATGCCGAAGAAACGACGTCCTTGTCCACCTCCTGGGTTGCAGGCTCAGCTGTGCATCCTGGCCGAGGACACTGACTCTCCAGACTACAAGAAGCTGATTGAGGCCCTCTGCGCTGAGCAGAATGTGAACCTGATCAGTGTCCCCACCAAGCTCCAGCTGGGGGAAATGGCTGGCCTGTGCCGCATTGATGCTGAGGGCAAGGCTCAGAACGTGGTTGCGTGCTCATGCGCTGTGGTGACTGACTATGGCGAGGAGTCAGAGGGCCTGTCGGTGCTTAACGAGTACCTGAAGGTAAGGCAACACATGACCTCCCTTTTGTTGCATTTTGAGTTGTGCTTACTCACCGCATCGCTGATGTGGCTAGAGTCTCCACTCTTTGACCATTGTAGTAGTATGACCCTTGCCTGTGCTTTCATTGCTGTGCAGGGTCGCTAAAGCCAGAAGCCAAATTGTGCAGCTGTCAGACCTTTAGGACCAGCAGGAGTTGTGTTAATGTATCCCATGTGTAAGGCATCGATGCTTCTACATTGGAGCTACGATGATGATGTGGCTTACACCGCTTAAGCCGTCAGCCGTTGGGCTGCTAGGCCGCCCTCCCCCTCTAGGGGTTCGGGACTTTCTGTAACGCACTTCAAAGCAAGGTGCACAAACAAAGGTGCACATGGGCTCAACATGAAGTCATGCAAATTCTCATTATTGTTCTGTAAAGTCATGGCAAACTCCGGCTGCTCCCTGATGGAACTCGTGGCAGTGCACTCAAAGATGAAATGCATGGCGTCATTCACTACCCCCTCTGTGCATCTAGTGCAATGGCGATGAGATATGCAAACTTTGGGGCCCTGTCATAAGCCTGGTGCAGCCTGCGTTACAGCCCGTGTGACTGCCTTCCTGCTCCCCCCTTACGATGCCGTATACCGTACTCTCTCTTTCGATTCGCGTCCGCGAATTGTTTTTTCAGCCTCGCGAAGTCGCGAACGAGTAAACAATGTGATTTATTCCAAAATCGCGAAGTGGTCAAACAATTATTTGACCTGCGTAAAAGGTGCTGCGATGGACCGCTTCGTGGTCCATGGCATAAGTGGCGATGACGCAGCCAAGAACGTGAGGTTGACCAACACGATGAAATGCTCCATTATAGGGCTCTCGGTCATGATCCTGTCGCGTAGCGTGGGCCGGGCAGACCTCGCAAGCTGTTTAGCATCGGGCTGCTGCTAGCCCGCGACTCTGCCGCGTCGCCAAGCACGCCTCCTCCTCCCAGCCGACCCGGCAGGTCTCATGAGATGATGGGAGATGAGAGCTAATGGTGGTAGCTCAGCAGTGGTCTGCCTTTACAAGAGCCATGCCAACAGCCGAGCCTTCAACCAAGCCAGCTGTAGCAACGGCAGATGGTCGACCCATGCGCAAACGTGGCAAACCATTAGGCTCCAAGAACAAGCCTAAGCCAGCACCAACAACACAAGTCACACCCACTCCCACACGCAAGAAGGCACGTTTGGTGAGCAACACTAGCAGCAACGCCAACAGCAGCAGCGCCAGTAACAGCATCGGCGACAACAGCAGCAGCGATGCCAGCAACGAGGAATGGGTAGTAAGCAAGTTAGCAGCAGTGGTGGCTGGCCGCACAAAGTCAGCTGTTGGGGTGGTGGCCAGGCTGGTGCAGCAGCCGAGGTGGCTGGCCGCACCAGGTCAGTTGCTGGGGTGGCTGGCCAAGCTGGAGCAACAACTCGGGTGGCTGGCCGCACCAAGTCAGCTACTGGGGCCTTTGCCTTGGCCAAGGCTGCGGCATGGGTGACTGCTAGGGCACGCAAGTTTGAGTGTTCATAGGAGGTCACCCCCGCCATTGGCTGCACCCCTGATAACTATCCGACTGATCTTTAAGAGTTTTTCAGCGATTCTTGCGCAGGGCGGTGCAGCTCACGAGCGCGAGGCTAGCGGGCTGCTCGGGCTGATGTGCACCTGTGCCGGGGCGGGCGGGGGTGTTGAGAATTCTGGTCGCGTTGTGCCGGAATTGGCCTGCTTAGTGGGGCTGTGATCGGCGAATAGCTATCTCGCTCAGCGGCTCAGCTTTTCAAAGTTTTGAATTTCTTGTCGGGCGCAGGACCCCCCCGACATGTGTTCTAGTGCTAGTGCTAGTGCTGATAATTTGCTCGATAGTGCTGGTATAGCTTGTGCGCTGTCCCTGCGTGCGACTCGTGTCACGTAAGACCATGTGGAATTTGCATGAAAAGGGCACTTTTCCGGCCGTTTTCACTGTCCAACCAGGGCGGCAGGATGTGAACTGCCAGTTCTGTGCGGCTCCTTGTGTGGGCTTCTATCATGTAATCAGGACATAAACGCGTTGTGTTCATGTTTGGGCCGTTTGTGATGCTCCAAAGTAGACCCCCATGCACCTTACATAACCAGCCAAATCAGCCATATAAACGGTTCACCTCATATTCAAACTCCAGCTGCTCACTCCTTAGGTCCCTCACCACCAAACGACGCAGTTTCCGACGTTCCTTTGGCCTATCCAACCCCATGTGCTGGCAATATCGTGCACAGTGTGTGTTGGTCAGTTTGCCAAAGCACACCTCATCGTGCAACAAATCGGGATGGAACCACATCAACAATGCATAACACTCTTCGTCATCATACACCTCCTTCACAGTGTCTTGAAACATGGGCATGGGCTCAAGTGGGGTAGTGGTGTCAGGCTTCATGCATGGCAGGCATGGCACACTCATGCACGTGCTGCATGCACAAGCAGCCATGGCCCATTGAGGCTGCTCCCTGTCAGGTGTGAACACCATGCGGTGCATTGCCCTGCACCCCTCCACCTTATCATGCATGCGCTCCACATCAGCCTCTGGCATACTGCATACACCTGCTTGCCTAGCGTCACACCAGCTGCAGCAGTGGTGTGGTGTGGTGTGGTGTGGTGTGGTGTGGCCTCATGTCGGTAGGTGTGGTGTGGTGTGGTGTGGTGTGGTGTGGTGTGGTGTGGTGTGGTGTGGTGTGGTGTGGTGTGGTGTGGTGTGGTGTGGTGTGGTGTGGTGTGGTGTGGTGTGGTGTGGTGTGGTGTGGTGTGGTGTGGTGTGGTGTGGTGTGGTGTGGTGTGGTGTATGAAAGGTGTGGTTGTGCTTGCTTGGGAGGGCATGCATGGAACTGCGTACCTTGGCATGGGCGCTAGTGCTGTGTCCTGGCGTGGGCGCATGAAGAGGGGTGACCTGAGGGACCCAGGGACATGGGGAGAGCATGTAGAATGGTGTGGGAGGGTTGGTTGGTGCTGACAGCCTGCTGGACTGCCGCCTCTTGCGGCTGCTTCTCCACCTGCTGCTGCTTTAGTAGCAGGTCTGCCTGCTGCTGCTGCAACAGGTGTTGCTGTGCAGCCAGCTGCTGCTGCACCTGGCGTTGCAATTCAGCCCCACTTTGTGCCTCGAGCTGTTGCTGCAGCCTGTTAAGCTGCTGCTGCAACTGCACCTGGTAGTGTTGCTGAGCCACCTGCTGCTCCCTCTGCTGCAGGTCCGCCTGTTGCTGCTGCACCTGGTGCTTCTGCTCAGCCACCTGCTGCTCCCTCAGCTGCAGGTCCGCCTGCTGCTGCTGCACCTGGTGGTGTTGCTGAGCCACCTGCTGCTCCCTATGCTGCATGTCTGCCTGCTGCTGCTGCAGCTGGTGTAGCTGCTCAGCCAACTGCTGCTCCCTTAGGTGCATGTCTGCCTGCTGTTGCTGCAGCTGCTGTTGCTGCTCAGCCACCTGCTGCTCCTTACGTTGAAGTTCATCCTGCTGCAACCTAAAAATGTGCAGAGTGTGAAGGTTGCTCAGAAGCCACAAGCACCAGTAATCAGGAACTCTTGTGCAACCTAAAAGTGGCTGCAACATGTGGACTGAACCTGTTTTCAGCAACAATCCGCAATCGCGGTCACGCTCCCAACCCACAATGCCATCGACCTGCAGAGGCGCCGTTTGATGACAAAAGGTGACACTTTGGAGCGGGGGGCAAGGAAGCAGGCCGGGAAGCAGCAGGTGAGCTTGGGAGTGGGTCTCGATTCGTGCTAGGATGTTGCAGCACTGATGCGTGCTAACCTGAAAAGTTGGCATGTCCAGTCAGGATGCGCCATTCACGCCGCTCTGGGTCCAGCTTGCCTAATGCCGTCGCTAAATGTGTCTGCGACGCTCCAGAACACGTCGCGTGTTGGGGGCCAGCCACCCGGCAAAACGCTGGGGCTGGCTGCACTCTATTCGGGCCATCAGCAACTCATCGCACAAATCGGCGGCCTCATCCGTGCAGAAATGAGTCAGAAAGTTATCTCTTGAGCCATGGGGGTGCAGCCAATGGCGGGGGTGACCCCATGCACAGTCTGCCGGAGAAATCTTCTTACTTCTCTTCTATCTGACTGCATTTCTTCTTCACTTACAAGGCACTCCACATGTGCCACAAAATCGATGAGCGCCGCCTTGCTGGGCCACGTCGGTCGCGGCGGTCGGTCGCGGCGAGGCTCGCATGAGCAAAACTGGCATGAATTTGAATGTCAAGATTCGAGCCGCCATAGCACTCAGCACAGTGCACAGTATTCAATGTTACAAGCTGCACCGCATAGCTGACAGAGTCCTCTATCCAGGGATGTGCGAAACCTAAATAGAAACCACGTGGCTGAGACGCGGCGTCGTTTTGATTACCAGGGGTCGGTTTCCTATCATTTCCAGCCATTTTTTGAATGTTGGGGACACCTGACTTGCTCCTCAGCGCACCTTTCCCTGGCTTTCCCTGGCTTTCCCTGGCCCTGGCCCTTCTTTCGCCTCGTTGCCTCTTGCTCCTTTCGCTCGACCTAGTCGCATGCTTTCTATCGCTGGTGGTGAATCGCTGGTGGCGTGTTTGGTCCGGGCTGCTGCTGGCTGCTCCTGGCTGCTAGCTCATCCTGGCTGCTTGCTCATCCTGGCTGCTGTGTGCTGTCCTCCACGATTCCTTCGCTTCCTTTACGCTTCCCTACACAAACCACAACCTAAGAGTACATTAATCCGTGTTATATTTGAGGTATACCGTACTCTCCCTTCTGATTCCCTATCCCGAATCGTTTTTTGTCCTTCGGGAAACCGGGAATGATTAAACAATGTATTTTTTGGGTCTTTCGGGAAGTAGTCAAACAATTAGTTGACCTTGACGAAAGAGCCGGCAATGGACCACTTTGTGGTCCGGGGTATCAGCGCCGCCGACGCAGCTGATAATCTGCACCGCGAGCTCCTTATGCACGATGAAAAACGCTTCCAAATGTCTCTTGATCGTCAAGCGCCAATTATTGAGAAGCGACTACCTAGGACCACTAATTTTGGGCCTTCTCCACGCCTCAATCTTGCCGCATCGCCCAGCACACCTCCTGCTCTCGCACGCACCGGCAAGGCGTATGAGAACTGGTGGCATCATGCCAGGCTGGGGTGCGGCGGGCCAGGCCGGTGTGGCAACTAGGGTGGCTGCTTTGCCCCGGGCAAGGTCGAGGGAGGTGGGCCAGGCTGGGGCAAAGGCTGGGGTCACAGGACAGGCAAGGGTGGCAACCAGGCTGGCAACCATGTCGAGGGGGGAGGCGGCCGCTCACACACGGGCAGCCAGCCAAGGCGGGGTTCTTGCTCTTGCCAAGGCCGCAGCATGGCAGATCATGAGATATGCCGCCACTGCCAGCAGCAGCAGGAGGACCACCACTTTATAAGCGAGGTTTAGTGCCCCATGAGACGTGGTCAGTTGTTAAGGCCACTAGAAGGTAGACAGTCGACAATGTCGATCATATGATTTTGATGCGAGAAAACTGGGGTGGGAGGCTTGATTATTTCTATGCACGAAGACGTTCTCAAAACTAACTTTCGACGTACTTTGGCCATCGGGGAACTTGAAACAATACAAAATATGGCTCGGGAATAATATTTCAATTATAGTTTCCGAGGCCTCGGGAATCAAAAGGGATAGTACGGTAGGGAAAAATATAGGCGTCAATATTTTTCCATAACTCGGGTCAGTCATCCAAGGCTGCAAAGTGCTAGCAGCCACATCCGCGTGTTCCGCAAGTGAAGCGCAAGGCGCGAGTGTGCTAGTTGCATGTATGGCTTGCACGTCGCAACTTGCAAGTCGCGAGTTTTTCCGAAACAACTTTCTTCCGCAACTGATGCAACCCCAACGTAGCCAATGCGACGCTACGCGATAGCTTAGCGAACATATTGCCAGGCTGGCATGTCAACTTATAAGTGCCAAGCACGTTGACTAGAAGCTACGTCTTTCGTCGTTTTTCAGGTCGGAGTAAGTCGCTTAGGAGAGGGATGATGTTATAGGCTAGTTGAGGCAGTCGATATGTGTCGACCGGCAAAACATAATGGTCGAGCGGCAAAGCATAATGGTCGAGCGGCAAAGCATAATGCTCGAGCGGCGAAGTGCACTTTTTGATAACTGTCGAGCGGCAATTGATAATTGTCGAGCGGCAAAGTAAGATTCTCGCAATCAGTGTCGGGAAGCGTTTATAGAGCGGCTGTGTTGAGAAGGGTTGGTGATAGTGTTGGTCAACGGGGGAGGGGGGCGGTTACGGGATTGGGGAACCTCAAATATACTAGATAACCGCCTTGACCTCGCGCACTATGCGAACTAATGGTCTCGTCCTCGGCTCTGCTACCATACATCCCTCGGCTACGCCTCGGCATGTATGTCCGCGCCACCTCGGCCTCGGCCATTATTTTCGCATAATGCTCTCGGACCCCCAATTACATACTACATATAGATGGCCTGCTGGGTTCGCACCACCTCTAGTGTGTTCAATAAAAGTTGCCTGAGTAAGTGTCAGTGGCACTGTGGTTATGATGGTTGGGATACACCGCAACGACCTGAGATGCCTGTTGCCGGTCTCGATCCCATTTCGATGACCCCATCGATTCCGCGACAATCGACAGGTTTCGATGACCCGGGGGAAAATGTCCGACGCTGTATCCTAGGATGTGCGCTTGCTTAGGGGAGGGCCGGATGCAGTGTGCCACCCTTATGCACATAGTTTGTCTGTGTACATGCTTTGTGAAAAGCAGCTGGCAAGCTGCAGATAGCCAACAACATTTTCTAAGTCATTGAAGACGCTGTATTCTTTGCGTATCTCATAGCCACATGAGATGTCTACATTGACGTCTACATTGTCAGTCAATGTAGACGTCAATGAGATGTCTACATTGACGTCTACATTGTCAGTCTACATTGTCAAAGGTACACAGACAAACTATGTGGCATGAGGACGGTACACTGCATCGGTGTGACGGTGCGCTTATGCGTATCCGTAAACCACACTTTAGCAGAGTGACTGAGGAGGTCAATGGTGGGCTGCTACCAGCTCACCATTCGGGTTCGACTCCCGAGGGTCCCGTTCTAAACCTGGGCTCAGTTGCTGTGCGAGAGTGTGGATAGTAGAGACTGCGTTGGACATTTCTAAGTGGACATGCCGCTCACACTGTAAGATTAAAGGCAGCGGCTACGCCGTTACAAATGGTTTCCGACCGACGTCGGTACAGCAATATGACAGACAACTCAGGCAATGGCGGGCCACCCGCCGGAGCTGAACCCCCTACTAATACTCCTTCAGAGCCCAACGCTGATATGCTAGATAAGCTCCTGGAGGCAGCTCGGACTAATCCAGAGCTTCGTGCGAAGTTCAACGCCGTTGTGGCAACCTTCTCAGGTGGCTCTAAAGCCCCTGATGACCCTCCTTCTGGCGATAACCCAGAGGATACCCCTGGTGGCGATATGGAGGACGGCGAGATGGACGAGCAACGACCTCGCTACGTCGGAGGAGACGAGGATTACATCCTCGAGCTGGAGGCTCAGCAGCTGCAAATTCAGGCTGAGAATGAAGCTCTTGGTCAAGCCCTGTCGACAATTACGTCTCAGGTGAAGTCGCCTCCTCTTCCACCTCGCAGGCCAGATCTAGCAGGCAGGGCAGCTGCTCCTGCGTCGACTAGACAGCCTGGTGCAGGTGCTGCAGGCCCAGGACGAGGCGCCCCTACGGGTCCCTCGCCTCTGACCTTGCCTCTTCCCTTGTCTTTGGGCTCAAGGTCTATACCTGGTCCAGACAAGTGGACTGATGCGTGCAGCAGCACCCATCGCAGAGCCTTAGCGTTCTGCGACGACCTTGAGCGTCATTGTGAACGCTACCGCCTTGATGTTGCATCGACACTGCCTGCCTTCCTGACTGGCGCTGCTCGCAACACCTGGTACCCATCCATCAAGGAGTCATATGCTGCCTTGTATGCTGATGTCCCCGACTGGCCTTACCTGCGTACTGCATTCTGCGAGTATACAGGAGATGACCTGCGCGATGACTGTAACGTCGCCCGAACTAAGCTGCTTGATGGTGCCATCAAGATGACCGCAGGAATGCTCCTGGGGCAATACATTACTGAGTTCAGGAATAACCTGCTGTTTGCAGGGAACGACAGCATGTGTCAGCCTCTGCTGTCCATGGTGTTCACTAGGGGCCTCAGCTCAGCTTTACAGCCTGCTGTGCTTAAGGATCTGGCTCAATTTAAGAACCCCACACTGTCTCAGGCTATGGAGGCTGCTAAGCAGGCTCAGCGCAATGTGGTCATGCTGTCCACCACCACACCTACTAAAGGTGCTGGTACTTCTGGTGTTCATGCTGTGCAGGCGTCAAGTGCCCTGGGAGGGGAGGCCCACCCCGGCAGGCGTGGCTCTAAGCCCCCTGTTTCTGGTGGTGCTGGCAAGAGGCCCAGACACGATGAGCTGTGGTCCAAGAAACCCCTGTTGCCTGGGCAATACTGCTTCAAGTGCAACCATCCCGGCCACCTGACCAACCACCCCTGCCCCTTCCGCCACTTCACGGCTATTGAGGCCCGGCGCAGGTCTGGGTATCCTCACCCACCTGAGGGTGCCAAGAAGCCTGGCCAAGCCAAGTCCAAGCCCCCTTCAGAGTCTGGTGCTTCTGAGTCAGACCAGGAGCCAGAGCCCCAGCCCCCACCTAAGGCTGCTAAGCCTAGGGATCAGGGCATGCGCCGTGGCGTCAGCCGGGCCCGTATTGCTACCAACCGTTAGGGTGTTGCCCAGCCAGCCAGCCAGGACTGTGCTGTGGTCCAGTCTGAACAACTGTTGCATGATACTGCTGTTGTAGGAGCTGATGATGATGTGAGTGTGCCTAAGGACAACTCACCAACAGCCCCTTTGCTTGCCTGTCCTGTAGTACCCCTGCCTGCCCTGTCAGCAAGACTGTGTAGTCCTGCTCTGAATGATGTGCCATGTAAGACTGCTGCCCCCTCTGTGGCTCAGCCTCAACAGGCACATGTACTGGGCATGGTGGGACGTGATGGCAAGGTGAGATTCAGATTCTCTGGCACCCTAGACCGTCAGCATGCATGCTTCTGCCTTGCTGATGGTGGCGCTGATGACTCCTTCATCAGTGATTCATTTGTGTCTACACACAAATTGAGACTGCATGATTACCCTATGGCACTTCGGTATGAGGTAGCTAACAATCAATCAGTGTACTGTACACAATATGTCAAAGTGCACTTGTCCATCCAACAGTTTAGCTGCTTCTGCACCTTGACTGTGATGCCAGAGCTGGTACATGAGTATGACATTCTGCTTGGTGCTGATTGGCTGACTGTGCAGGGGGCCTTGCTTGACTATGTCGACAAGTCTCTCACCTTGCGGACCCCTAAGGGCCAGCCTACCTTACTACCTTCAGCGGTAAGCAAGAAGGGGTCAGTTAACTGTACAGTTGAGTCTCTACAAACTGTAAAACCTGTAAAAGAAGCCTATGCTATTCCTCCTGGTTTCCTAGAACCTGGCCCAGAGGTGGTTTCTACCCCTCTGTCTGCCAAAAAGGCTGCTAAGTGGCTCAAAGATGGAGGCACAGGTGTGGTGGCACTGGTCTCTTATGAGAACCTGCAAGACCCACCTGGTGTTCCCCCTGAGCAGGCGGCACAAGCAAAGAGCCTCCTTATGGAGTTCTCTGATGTGTTTGAGCCTATCACTGGGTTGCCTCCTGCACGTGATGTAGGGCATTCTATACCCCTGCAGGATGGTGCTAAACCTCCTGCCAGGCCCAGTTATAGGATGAGTCAGCCAGAGCAGGAAGAAGTGAAGAAACAGGTTACTGATATGTTGTCCAAAGGGCTGATAGAGCCTAGCTCCTCCCCATTTGCAGCACCAGTTCTTTTTGTAAAGAAAAAGTCCGGTGAGCTACGCATGTGCGTAGACTACCGCCAACTTAACAAGCTCACTATACGTGATCAGTACCCTCTCCCCAGAATTGATGATTTATTTGATAAATTGTCGGGTATGACTGTATTTTCCTCCCTGGATCTCCAGGCTGGCTATCATCAAATCAGAATACCTGATGAAGATATTCCTAAAACTGCGTTTAGGACGCCCATGGGACACTATCAGTATAAAGTGTTATGCTTTGGTTTAACCAATGCTCCCGCTACATTTCAACGGGCAATGAACCAGGCATTTGCCACGGTGATTGACCGGTGTGCTCTGGTGTACCTTGATGACATTTTAATCATGTCCAAGTCTATCCAGGAGCACCTGTCACACCTTCGTGAAATATTCAGTTTGCTGAGACAACATAAATATTTTGCTAAATTATCCAAATGTGAGTTCATGAAAGAGTCTCTACCTTTCCTGGGGCACATCATCTCTAAAGATGGTGTAGCTGTAGACCCCAGCAAAGTGACTGCCATCAAAGACTGGCCTGTTCCTACGAACCTGACAGCTCTGCAGTCCTTTCTAGGCATGGCTAATTATGTACGTAAATTTGTGCGTAGTTTTAGTTCCATTGCTGTTCCTCTTACATATTTAACTGGCCCTGAAGGCAAAACATTCAACTGGGCACAATGGCCTAAACCTCAGCTGGATGCTTTCAATGCTCTAAAGCAGGCCATTATCAAGGTGCCTATGCTCCGGCTACCTGATATAACCAAGCCCTTTGAAGTCTACTGTGACGCTTCACTCTTGGGTGTTGGCGCAGTATTGACACAGGCTGGTTACCCCCTGGCATATTACTCACGTAAGCTGTCAAAAGCTGAAATGAATTATACCACTGGGGAACAGGAAACTTTGGCTATTATTGCTGCGTGTACACAGTGGCGGTGCTACCTTGAAGGTGTGCCATTTACCCTGTTTACTGATCACCGCCCTCTAGAGGCCCTACCTACGCAGTCTACACTGTCCCGTAGGCAGAGCCGCTGGTTGGAGTTCTTTTCCCGATTTAATTACACCATTAAATACCTACCTGGCAACACTAATCCTGCCGATCCACTGTCACGTATTCCAGTAACTTCAGCGACGGCTAAGACTGATACTGACAAAATCCTGGTGACGACCAGGCAGCAGAAGCGGAGATTACAGGAGGGGGAGGACGTCGGTGCGGGTACACCGTTGGGCAGCGGCAGCGGAGGCAGCGAACAGCAGCCTACCGCTGGATCAGACCCTGACCATGATGCTGACTCTGATGATGCTCTAAAGCCATCAGAGCCTAAGCGGTTAAGGTGGGCTGAGTGTCCTGGTCACCCTTCTCAGGTCACAGATTGGCTAATTAGTGCCTATAGCACTGATCCCGCCTTTGCTGAGCCTAATGAGGAGTGGGAAATGACCCAGGAGGGGCTGTGGCGACACCTTGATAAGGGTACTATTATAGTTCCTAATGATATCCAGCTACGAGAGCATATCTTGCACGAAATGCATGATGCTAAGTATGCTGGCCATGTGGGCATCACCAAAACCCTTGAACGTGTGCGTAGGGTGTTCTGGTGGAAAACCATGCGTGCGCCAACGAAACAAAGCGTCACGCCAGGTACCTGGTGGGCTGCTTAATCCCCTGTCTATACCGGGGTACCGCTGGGAATCTGTCACCATGGATTTGGTGGTTAAGCTTCCAGTCGGTGTGCATGGCTATGATTCTATCTGTGTGGTTGTGGATCGTCTATCAAAGATGGTTCACCTAATCTTATGCATTGAGGCCATGGATGCTAAGGAATTTGCTGAATTATATATTGACCATGTATTTAAATACCATGGCCTGTCTAAAGTGACCATCTCTGATCGTGGAGCGACCTTTAACAATCAGTTCTGGATTGAGGTCAGAAAGCTGATAGGCGTAGACCCTGCTTTCAGCACCGCGTATCATCCTCAGTCAGATGGTCAGACTGAGCGTACAAACCAAATTGTGGAAGAAATGCTTAGACATTATATCCTACCTACTCAAGTAGATTGGCCTAGGCATTTAGCCTTTGCCGAGTTTGCTATTAATAATTCATGGCAAGAGTCTATTCAGTCCACACCATTCCTGGTGAACTATGGACAGTCACCCATTACACCTGTGCTGCATAAGCTGCCCAGGCCGTGCCTATCTCCCTCCGCGGAGAGCTTCGCCAAGAAGTGGGAGCATGAGGTAAAGCATGCTCAGGAGTGCATGAGGGTGGCTCAGGACCGCCAACAAAGGTATGCGAATAAGCGTAGGCGTGATGTCACGTTCAGCGTAGGTGACAGCGTCCTGCTGAGCACCAAGAACCTGCGCAATGCACCTGGCAGAGCACGTAAGTTCTTGCCTAGGTATGTAGGACCTTTCAAGGTCACAGGCAAGCTAGGTGAGGCTGCCTACCGGTTGGAGTCACCTCCCACTATGAGCAGGTTACATCCTGTGTTCCATGTGTCACTTCTTAAGAAGTACACTGGCAGCCTGTGATGGAGTGGCTGGAAGATGCGCCTCACTATGAAGTGCATAGCTTGTTGAACCACAGGCAGGTACGTTTCAAGAAGCGCATGGAGTACCTGGTCAAGTGGACAGGCTACGATGATACCTACAACACCTGGGAGCCAGAGGCTATGCTGGCTGGTGCTCCCCAGATCTTGTCTAGGTACAAGGCTGTGCATAACCTGCCTTGATGTTAGAATGTCTCAGTGACCTATGTCACTTGGCCTGGTCCTATGACCATGGTCTCCATGCGGCACCTTATGGTGATGCATGTGTTTCTGTGGGTGGCTGGTACCCTTATGGGTCAGCCTAATTATCAGTGGTCTCTATAGACTGCGAGTCTTGGTGCTCTGGGCTATCCCAGGTACCTTGGCGGAACGGATCTCTTAAGAGGGGGAGGCCGCAAGCCGCAAGCAGTAGTGCAAGCCGCAAGCCGCAAGCCATAAGCCGCAAGCCGCATTTGCGGCGCCTCCAGCAGTTACCTGTGCTATTCAGCCCCGCTCCTGACATGGCCAAACCTACCCCCCTCAGCAACTCCTTCGCTGCCCTCGCCTCTTTCAGGCCTCGGTCTCACCCCCCCACAGAGCAGTCAGCGGCAACAGCAGCCCGGGGTGCCGACCACTTCACTCTGGAGGAGGCAGCTCGCATTGCTCTATCTGAGCAGCTCACAGAGCGATTTCTCAACGAGCAGCGGGAGCAGCACCAGCGGCAGCAGCACCAGCAACAGCAGCAGCAGCAGCAGCAGCAGCAGCAGCACCAACAGCAGCAACAGCAGCAGCAGCAGCAGCAGCAGCAGGAGCAGCAGCAACAGCAGGAGCAGCAGCAGCCAACTGGGGCAGGGGCCTCACCAATAACTGAGGCCCGGCTCCAGGAGGTACTGGCGCGAACTCTGACACAGACTCTGACACAGACGCTGCAGCAGACAGTCATGCCGCAGCTAACTGCCATCAACAAATCTATCGAGACAGTCAAGAGCGAGTTGCAGATTGTTCAATATGACGTAGCCAAACTGAGTGTGGCGCACATTGAGCTAGAGGGAGAAACGAGGGAGGTGCGGGCAGAGATGGCCTCAGTGGAGCAGCGCTGCAGCGTGCAGCTGGCAGCAATGGCCTTCAACATCCAGCTAGCAACAGAGCAGCGCAGCAATGCGGGGGTGGTGGTCTTCTTTGCCCCCCGCCCTGATGAGGTAGCCATCAAGGCTCTGTGCACCAGCGTCGGCGTCACTGATGCCCGGGTGATGCACTCTAGCCCGACTATCGCTAAGGTCAGTGTCGGCTCCCATGCCTCAGCCCTCAGCGTTCTGGCTGCTGCCCAGCAGGCCGCACTCCCAGCAGACCTGGGGAAGGGTCCGCTACAGCGGGTCGTGTGGCCAGCTCGCCGTCAGCTGCAGGCAGTTGTAGATAAGAGCAGTGTGCGATCCCCTGTACATGGCATGCGCTTTGAGTGCAACAAATCACGCACAGCCATCATCACCACCTGGAAGGGGAAGCAGATTACCTACCCCCTGTTTGTCCACCTCAGCAACCTCAGCAAGCCAGACCTGAAGAGCATGGATGAGTGCAGCATCGAGGCAGCCTGTGAGTATGCGGCTGCGGACCAGCCTGCAGCTTTTCTCCTACCAAGGTCCCTCGCCACCCATCAACAGCAGCAGCAGCATCAACAGCAGCAGCAGGGTGCGACAGCGGCTGCCGCAGCAATGGAAGAGGACAACCAGCCTGCAGATCCTAACCCTAATCAGGCGCAGCGCAGGGCAGCAGCAGCAGCAGCAGGGGGTCCTGACCGGGCACCAGCCGGCAAGGCTGCAGGGAAGACAGCTGTGCCGGGCAGCCGCCCCGCCTCGCCTAACCAGGTGCAGCGCAATGCAGCAGCAGCAGCAGGGGGTCCTAATCGGGCACCAGCCGGCAAGGCTGCAGGGAAGACAGCTGTGCCGGGCAGCCGCCCCGCCTCGCCTAACCAGGTGCAGCGCAATGCAGCAACAGCAACAGCAGCAGCAGCAGGGGGATCGAACCAGGCACCAGCTGGCAAGGCTCCGGGGACGACAGCTGCGCCGGGCAGCCGCCCCGCCTCGCCTAACCAGGTGCAGCGCAATGCAGCAGCTGCAGCAGCAGCAGCAGGCCCCAGCCAGACAACAACCAAGACTGTGGCACCAGGTCGCCCCACCCTGCCCAACCAGACACAGCGCAATGCAGCAGCAACAGCAGCAGCCCTCAGCCATCTGCCCCCCCCCCCGCCCTTCCCCCAAGGGGGGGGCGGCCACTCGGCCCCTGGCTCACCAACCAAGAGCCGCCCACTCTCTCCCCCTTTGGGGAATCACCGCACAAGACATCAAGCGGGGTTGGGTGCGTCTGGGGAGACTCCTACGGGTAAGCTCAGGGCGGTGGGGGCTCAGGGCGTGGGAGAGGGTCGGGGCTAGGGACTCGCCCCCCGAGAGCTCAGGTTAGCGGTCCACAATGTGAATGGCCTTAAGCATGACACTACCTCAGTCAAGTTCACAGCCATTAGGAGGCTGGTGGCCGAGCATGATGTCATCGCTCTGTGCGAGACACGCAGCAATAGGATAGCGGAGTTCATGCAGCATGCGCCCACCCATAGTGCCTTTCACACATCTGTTTCACGCCAGGGGGTGCCGGGTCAGGGGGTGGCCCTTCTGCTGCGCAAGGAGCTAGCCAGGCACGCCAGGCTCTGGCGCACCAGCAGTGCCATGCAACTGCTTTGGGTCAGGCTGGCAGGGTGTGTGTGTGGGCTTGAGGGTGATGTGTTGCTGGGTGTGGGCTACATACCCCCCGCCCACAATGTCTCCGAGCACTTCAACCACTTGCTGCTAGAGCTCCAGGAGGCTACATCACACACACCACATGTCCTCCTGATGGGTGACCTGAACTCTCACTTAGGCAAGCTTAGCGAGTTAGGTGACCTCCATGGCTGGTCCATGCAGCATCCGGAGCTTTGCGTGCCTAGGATTGGCCCGGCCAAGTCTAACCAAGCGGGCAGGGAGTTGATTGACGTGCTATCAGCTACAGGCCTTGTTGCCACCACCGGTAGGGGACATGGGGACATGGGACAGCGCACCTGCAGAGCTAGCACTCGCACGGAGCACATCATCATGAGTGAGTCTGTGTACTCTTTGAGCCACACTTCTTCCTTCCCGGACGCTTGCCATGAGTTTGACCACTCCCCCATTACCCTGTCTCTCAAGGCACCAGCACAAGCCACTACACCCATCCACACCTGCAATGATGACTGCCACACTGGCCCACAGTTCCAATGGAAGCCAGATCATGCTGCTCGGTATGTGGGTGCCCTTATCGACTTGGAAGAGGAGGTCATGGCTGTCAAGCAGGCTGTTGAGCAGGGCACACACCCTGACTCCATCAACCGCTTTGTGCATGACATCATATCACGGGCTGCGGGCAGTGCGGGGATGCTTAAGCCAAGGCTCTGCCCACTAGCACGTGTTGACAAGCACACCACAGTTAAGCCTGCCTGGTTTGACCGGTCATGCAAGGAGGCTAAAGCCGCACTCTGGCAGGCTCTGCGTAGCGGGGAGGCCTTGCACCTTTACAGGGCTAGAAAGCAGGCCTATAGGAGGCTGGTTGCTAGAGCTAAGTCTGCGTGGTCCAAGCATAGAGCTGCCAAGCTTCTAGACATGCTCAAGCACAACCCTGGGGATGCACTCAAGATGCTCCGAGTCAAGCACGCACGCCAGCAGTCCATGGTTCCCATCGACAAGTGGCATCAGCATCTGCAGGCCTATTTCACAACCACTAATACGACACATGACGCACCCGATGTGATCCCTGAGCCAGCTAGGACCAGGCAAGCTGTGCCTGCCCATTTGCAAGCCGTCCCTCTTGGGAGAGGCAGACTTCACTCTGTCCCTGCCCCTGCCCCTGTCACAACACATCCACCTGCCTATGAGCTGCCCCATCTTGACAACATCACATCTATTGTTCAAGCACAACTACGTGATCTCAACAATGACACAGCACCTGGTCTGGATGGGCTCCCAGCCCCCTTTATCAAGCACGCCCGCACAGTTGAGGAGGGTGTTACCACATACTTGTTGCTCCCTCTGCTTGCCACATGGTTTCACAGCATGATGCGCACCGGGATTATTCCAGCGGCTTGGAAGGTAGCTAGAATCAGCCCCCTCTTCAAGGACACAGACCCCACAGACCCCAACAAGTACAGAATGCTTGCTGTGAGTAGTGTGTTGTACCGCCTGTATGCTAACGTCTTGCGGCACGTGCTGACTGCCTGGTGCATGACACACAAAGTGCTGCCAGCTGAGCAGTTTGGGTTCATCCCGGGACGCAGCACCATGCAACCCATGTTCATTCTGCGCCATCTTGTCCACGCTCAAAAGGCTAGCGCAGATGCCAAGCACCGCAAGCTCTTCACTGCCTTCATTGACTTCAAACAGGCCTATGACCACATACCTCGACAACAATAGTGGGAGCACTTGCGGGTTGGGATCAAGCTGCCACAGCCCTTGCTTGCCTGCCTGGAGGGTCTGTATAGGGATGACAACTATGTGCTCATAGATGGCCCCCACCGCACCCCCCCTGTGACTCCTGACCAAGGTGTCAAGCAAGGCTGCCCCATCAGCCCACTCCTGTTTGCTCTCTATGTTCACGACATTAGTAAGGAGTTCCTAGGCCCTGTTGATGCTGTGAGGGTGCAAGGCACACCTGTCACCCACTTCATGTATGCTGATGACCTGACCCTGGTGAGCACCTCGCCCCACGGGCTGCAGCGGTTGGTCTGCCAGCTACAAGGCTTTGCAGATAGGAAACACCTTACAGCCAATGTGGGCAAGTCAAAGGTGATGGTTTTCAATGGCAACTCACAAACTGCAGCACCTTGCATTGGGTACAAGCATGAGAACCTGCCTGTGGTGAGAGAGTTCAAGTACTTAGGCATGCATTTTAATCCCAGCGCCACCCCTGCTTTTGCTGCCACTCATATGAGGGCTGGCATGTTCCTCGCCATGCGCCAAGCATGCAACCGTGCTAGAGAGTATGGGGTGCTGCATGATCCTGTTGCCCTGTGTCACCTCATCAGAGCGTTCGTGCTCCCCTTAGGGCTGTATGGCAGCCAGGTTTGGGGCACTGCTTTCCTTGGGCATGGTGTGCAACTCTCTAACCCAGTGCAAACACGCATGCTCAGCTTTCTCAGGTTTGCTGCCAGGGTTCGTAGCTCAGTGTCAGGGCTGATGGTGCTGCATGAGTTGGGGCAGCTGCCCCTCCAGCTTTACTGGTTTAGGGCTGCATGCAAGTTCTGGAACACTGCCAAACTATCCCACAGTGACCTGTTAATGAGGGTCATTAAGGCAGATGTGGAATTAGGGAGGAGTTGCCAGGCCAGCTGGAGTGCTCAGTTCCAGCTGGCCGCCAGAGAGCTGATGGGGGATGAGTTTACCCTGAGCCCGGACATGGTCCTAGGCACCAAGGCTATGGAAGTCAAGTGGCTCGAGAGGTGGGGGAGGCGTTGGGTTGGGTTTGAGGGAGACCCTAGACTGCCTGAGACGGTGCATCGGGAGAGATGCTCGTATGCTGCATGGTTCAAGCATGGGGACGGCATTGGCATCAATCACATGGCACCACACCTACTGAACAGACAGCTCTCTACAGAAGTTCGCACGAGCTTGACTAGGTTCAGGTTAGGCAACAGCGGTCTGGGGGTGGAGAAGGCTCGGTTTGAGGGGGTAACTTTCATTGATCGCACATGCACCAGATGCACAGAGGGGGTAGTGGATGACGCCATGCATTTCATCTTTGAGTGCACTGCCACGAGTTCCATCAGGGAGCAGCCGGAGTTTGCCATGTCTTTACAGAACAATAATGAGAACTTGCATGACTTCATGTTGAGCCCATGTGCACCTTTGTTTGTGCACCTTGCTATGAAGTGCGTTTCAGAAAGTCCCGAACCCCTAGAGGGGGAGGGCGGCCTAGCAGCCTAACGGCTGACGGCTTAAGCGGTGTAAGCCACATCATCATTAAGAGGGGGAGGATGTAGCGAACGGCTCTTCGAGCGTTGCGCGGTCCTCGTGTACTTTTGTACTGCAGTGTGACATGGTGGGCGAAAGGGGCAGGTGGGCCTTCGTGCCTGCCTGCTTCAGAGGTTCGACTCCTCGGGGGAATGTCCTAAACCCTGGCCGTGTCAGTCTGCTGTTACAAGGTAGTTTAACGGTCATCGGCGGTGCTCTTAGCACGCTACATCTTTGGTTTCCGACCTAGGTTGCGTGTCAACGCCGCCTTGTAACCGTGGACATGACTGAATCTAACTCAACTCCGCCTTCTGGCGAACCCCCAACTGAGACCACCACTCCTGGTGGCCAGGCAATCTTGCCTGCTGGACCAGCGGGAGCGGAGGCTTCACCCCTGGCAGGAGCGCCGGTTTCAACTGGGCCAACGCTGCCTCCAGTGAGTGGTGCTTCGCCTCTTGCTAACCTGCCTGGACTTTCTACTGCCCAGACGGCCGCGCTTGTGAACCAGCTCTTATCTAAGATCCTCGCGGCGCCTGAGGCTCTGGCTTTGTTCAAGCCTGTGGAAGATGCTGCCCAAGCCGCTGCTAAGGCACAGCCAGCTGCTACAACGGCTCCAGCGTCTTACGTAGACGCCCTCTTGACGTCTCCGCCTGCAAACACTTCAACCGCCCATGCTGAGGAGGCGGCGCGACTACGCCTGCAGCTGAACGCTGTTACAGCTTCAATGGAAGCCGCCCTAACGGAGGCAGCTACTCTACGCAGCAGCATCGCCGAGCTGGACCGTATCCACGGACAGGCCGACGCTGTGCCTCTCAAGGTGGACGTCGACCCCCCCCACCTGTTGCTGCTGTTACACGGCAGTATGTGAGTGCAGGTGTCCGCCCGGTTGCGAATGCACGTGTCACGAGCAGCAACTCCGGAGGCTATGCCGGCGGCAGCCGCCCAGGATCTCAGGGCGGGTATCACCCCCACGCAGCCGGACGCCCAGCGCCCTACCGGTCCAGGGAGATTGGACCTCGTCCCCGCCCAGGCTTCGCATGCCATCACTGCTGGGACCCAGGCCACTTCCGCCTGGTGTGCCCTCTCAAGCACCTGACATGTGAGGAGGCACGCCGTATCACAGGCTTCCCTCGCCCTGTCGCCGAGTCGGCTGCTACCGGTGGGCATGGTGATGGTGGGGATGGTCCTGGTGGCGGAGGGCATGGTGGCCAGGGTGGTGGTGGCAGCGGTCATGGTGGTGGTTATGGTCGTAGCGGTGGCCATGGAGGTGGTGGCAGCTACCCACCCAGGGGTTCCAAGCGTGAGCGCAGCCCCCCCCGCAGGCCTGCTAGCTCCTATGATAAGAGGAAGTGATGTGTTGCCCAGCCAGACGGCCAGATCTGTGTTGGAGCCTGCTGCAGCGTGCCCTTATGTGGTGTGTCTACACCCAAGCCACAAGCACTTGCAGATAACAGTGTCTTACACTTCTCTTTTTCTGGTAGTGTGAATGGCATAGCCTGCACCATGCTGTTTGACAGTGGTTCAGCGGCAAGCTTCATTAATTGTGCTGCTGTTGAGAAGTGCAGGCTGAGCAGCTACAGGTTGACACAACCGCGTGAGTTCTCTGTGGCCAATGGACAGCCGGTGCTTTGCACGCAGGCTGTTACTGTTGAGTTGCATGTGCAGAGCTTGACAGCCAAGTGTGAACTGCTGGTCATGCCAGAAATGTTTTCAGCTTTTGATGTGTTAATGGGCAGCAACTGGCTCACAGCTAATGGTGCTTTGCTGGATTATTTGACGCGCACCGTCACCATGCAGTTGTCTAACAACTCAGCTGTGCTCAGGTGTCAGCCCTCAGAGCCTATCAAGGCATCCCACTGCGCCCATGTCATGGCCAGGCATGGTACCCATACCATCTCAGCCAGCCGAGCAGCTTCATGGTTGAGGAAAGGTGGGCATGCCTTAGTGGCCATGATCAGCGCAGAACAGCTCAACACACCTGATTCTGTGCCTCCCGTGGTGTCTACCAAACTCAAAGATCTAATCAATGAGTACTCAGATGTGTTTGCGCCATTTAATGGACTGCCACCTGAGAGGCCTATTGGTCACACCATCCCTTTGCAGCCAGGCTGTAAGCCTCCAGCGCTGCCAGCCTACAGAATGACCCAGCCTGAGCTTGCAGAGATGAAGAAGCAGATCACAGCCTTCTTGGCCCAAGGCATCATTGAGCCATCTTCTTCTCCATACGCAGCCCCGGTGTTGTTCGTCAAGAAAAAGAGTGGTGAGTTAAGGATGTGTGTGGACTATCGGCAGCTGAATAAGCAGACTCTCAGAGACCAGTACCCCTTGCCTCGTATAGATGACTTGTTTGACAAGTTGGCAGGCTGCACCGTCTTCTCATCTCTAGACCTGCAGGCTGGGTACCATCAGATCAGGATCCCAGCTGAAGATGTGCCAAAGACAGCCTTCAGAACCCCAGATGGTCATTATCAGTATAAGGTGCTATGTTTTGGTTTGACCAATGCGCCAGCAACGTTTCAACGTGTGATGAATGACTCCTTTGCTGATGTTATTAACGACTGTGCTCTTGTGTATCTAGATGACATTCTTGTCATGTCAAAGACTGTGGATGAGCACTTCGTGCATCTGAGGAGGGTCCTGGACCTTCTACGCAAGCACAAGTTCTTTGCCAAACTAAGCAAAAAAAAAAAAGAAAAAAAAAGAAAAAAAAGAAAAAAAGACTACTCCCCCCGAAGCTTCAGGGGGCGTGCACTAAGGAACCGCGCGCCGCTTCTGGCCTTTCACACCATGGGGAGGGCCCCCGCGGGCTGACGTATGCCTAAAGGGCGCTCTCACAGCACGACACGCCCCGGCTCGGAAACGTGTCTACCCTCCTGAGCTTCATAGGAAATTAGCCTACTCCACTCCAGCTCCCACCCCGCACGATGGCGGGCACTGCCCTCAAGAGAGATCGATTACGCCAAATATTTCTGGCCCCTTACGGGTGTCGATCCCCCGGCCTCTCGCAAGAAGAGGGAGGTTTGTAGCTACTGAACCACACCTGCTGCATGGGGTGCTACTGGCTTCGGGTCCTAACCCGGTTGATCAAACTAAGCAAATGTGAGTTCATGAAAACAGCCCTCAAGTTCTTGGGGCACATTGTGAGTGACCGTGGTGTGGCTGTAGATCCTGATAAGATTCAGTCTATCACCACATGGCCAGTCCCCAACAGTCTCACTGCCTTGCAGCGCTTTCTGGGTGCGGCAAACTTTGTGCGCAAGTTTGTTCATAACTTTAGCGCATTGGCTGCACCGCTGACTGATCTGACTGGCAAAGAAGGTCTTAAATATGATTGGAAGCACTGGCCTAATGATAAGCTGCAAGCATTTCATGCCCTTGAGCATGCTGTATCTAAGGTGCCACTACTGCCAGATATCTCCAAGCCTTTCCAGGTATACTGTGACGCCTCACTGCAAGGTGTGGGAGCAGTTTTGATGCAGGATGGTCATCCCTTAGCTTATTTAAGCAAAAAGCTCAGTCCTGCTGAGAAAAACTACTCCACAGGGGAACAGGAGCTTTTAGCCATCGTCACTGCTTGTAAAGAGTGGCGCTGTTACCTGGAGGGGGTTCCCTTTACCCTCTACACAGATCACAGGCCGCTGGTGGCTTTGCCAAATCAGAAGACGTTGTCAAGGAGGCAGACCAGGTGGATGGAATTGCTGTCCCGCTACACCTTCGTCATTGAGTACCTACCAGGTGCAGTTAACCCCGCTGACCCCCTGTCTCGCATTCCTGACCAGCCTGTAGATCTTCTTGCTGCACCTGTCATGGTGGTCACTAGAGGGCAGAAGCGTCGTTTGGAGGGGGAGGAAGCTAGTGGTGGACAAGGTGAACATGCTGTCCAGCGACCAGCTGTTGCTCCACCTGTTGTCCAACACATCCCAGCCCCTCCACCGCTACCTGTCCATCCTCTACATCATGTCAACATGACTGAACAGCTGTTAGCTGGTTACAGAAACGATCCTGTCTTTGCTGACATCAGTATCACTGACACGTATGACGCGGATGAGCATGGTCTATACCACACAAAAGACAAGAAACAGATTGTGGTACCTGATTGCCCAGAGCTTAGGGCCAGGATACTGCTGGAGATGCATGATGCTCAGTTTGCAGGCCATGTTGGTATCACCAAGACATTGGAGCGCATTTCCAGGGTTTTCTGGTGGCCTCGCATGCGATCAGAGGTACGCCACTATGTGGCCAATTGTGACGCGTGTCAACGCAACAAGTCTGTCAACACCAAACCAGGTGGGCTGCTGATGCCCCTTGCTATCCCTTATGATAGATGGGAATCTATCACTATGGATCTTATCACTAAGCTACCCACTGGTGATCATGGTTATGATGCCATTGCCGTGTTTGTGGATAGGCTGTCAAAAATGGTTCACTTCGTGCCATGCAAGGAGAGCATGAATGCTAAGGGCTTTGCCCGCCTGTTCATTGATAATGTGTTTAAACACCACGGCGTACCCCGTGAAATCATATCTGACAGGGGCTCTCACTTTACCAACCAGTTCTGGTCCTCTATCCTGAAGTTGCTGGGTGTGAAAGAGTGTAAATCTAGCGCCTACCACCCAGAGTCAGACGGCCAGACTGAGCGGTATAACCGTACACTTGAGGAGATGATGAGACATTACATATCTCCAGCTCAGCATGACTGGCCGTTACACTTGGCATTGGCTGAGTTTGCAGTGAACAACAGTTGGCAAGAATCTATACAATCCACACCATTCTTGGTAAATACTGGTCAGTCTCCACTGACACCCACCTTGCTTGAGTTACCTGAACATGTGCCTTGTCCCTCTGGTAGAGAGTTTTCCAACTGGTGGCAAGAGAATGTAAGGCAAGCGCGCCATTTCATGGACCTAGCCCAACGACGGCAAGCGCACATGGCCAACAAGGGTCGCAAGGAAGTCAAGTACGTCCCAGGAGACTTGGTCCTATTAAGTACCAAGAACCTAAGGCTCAAACCAGGTAAAGCTAGGAAGTTGTTGCCTCGCTTTGTGGGTCCTTTCAAGGTGTTGCACATTGTCAACAATGTGGCAGTCAAGCTAGACTTGCCTCCAGCCATGAGCAGGTTGCACCCTGTGTTCCATGTATCACTCCTGCGCAAATACACAAGTGACTTTCCTCACCTGCCACCACCTGTGGATTGGCTTGATGAGACTCCTTTGTATGAAGTGGAGAAGTTGCTGGATCACCGTGCTGTTCGAGCTGGCAGAGCTCGTGGCTACCTTGTGAAGAGGAAAGGTTATGATGAGACCTACAACACATGGGAGCCTAGGTCGAACCTGGTGAACTGTGATGAAGTTTTGGCTGCATATAATGCGGTGCATGGTTTGCTCTAGCATTGCTTCTTTAAGCTTTGCGAGTCCCTGTGTTTTACACTGGGGCGGGACGTTCCTCGAGTGGAGAGGGAGGAATGTAGCGAACGGCTCTTCGAGCGTTGCGCGGTCCTCGTGTACTTTTGTACTGCAGTGTGACATGGTGGGCGAAAGGGGCAGGTGGTGCCTTCGTGCCTGCCTGCTTCAGAGGTTCGACTCCTCGGGGGAATGTCCTAAACCCTGGCCGTGTCAGTCTGCTGTTACAAGGTAGTTTAACGGTCATCGGCGGTGCTATTAGCACGCTACAGAGGAATGTGACGGTGCGCTTATGCGTATCCGTAAACCACACTTTAGCAGAGTGACTGAGGAGGTCAATGGTGGGCTGCTACCAGCTCACCATTCGGGTTCGACTCCCGAGGGTCCCGTTCTAAACCTGGGCTCAGTTGCTGTGCGAGAGTGTGGATAGTAGAGACTGCGTTGGACATTTCTAAGTGGACATGCCGCTCACACTGTAAGATTAGAGGCAGCGGCTACGCCGTTACAATCGGGCCCTCCCCTAAGCAAGCGCACATCTTTACTGCCCCTCCCCACCACCAGTCAATGTAGACGTCACGCAATGGAGGCAACTCCCCAACTTCACACTTATGCTCAGCTGTTCACCGGCAGCTCTCGAGCCCGCTTCCTACTGCTGTGGGTCCCACTGACAGTGGACCCATGCCGCTGTGGGCGCGAGGGGCCGCCATGCTGGTACCCCGTGTCGCTGAGTGCAGGGCTGTAACGAGGGCTGCTGCGCACATGCACCCCGTCGTTGTGAGCATCGCTGGGACATGCATGATTGTCCATACCCTCCTCATGCAGACCGCCCTCTCGGCTGGCAGCCGTGCTGCTGTCCGCTGGGCCCCTCACCGGGCTATCACCCTGGCTGTGGGTGGCACGCTGCGAGGAAGTACTTGCAGCAGGGCATGGTTGTGGCTGCCCTGGCGTGCTTGTAGGCTGCATGAGCCCCGCATTCTGATGTTCTTCGGTCGGCAGCCCTTGCACCATGGATGCCTGGGGCGTCTCCAGCAGCGTCTGCACTACACCTTGCGCCCTTGCCTGCGCTGCCGCTTGGTGCGCGTGTCGCAGCTGGCCAGTCCGTCGGCTCAATGGTGTGTGGAGGGGTGCTTGCTGCCCAGCTGCAGATGAGTTGCCAGTCTGTGCATGATCAATGCTGTGCGATGGCTTTTTGAAGCCCCCTTGGGGCCGTGGTATGGCGTGTGACCCTGGTGCCTGCCAGCGGTGGCTGGCCAGCTGATGGCTGCTGCCATGCATGTGCGGCCCGGCTGCTGCTGGGGAGGCAGGGCCCTCTGCCAGATGCGCACTGCCAGCACCTGACATGCTTGGCGCGGGATGGGTCGAGGCCGTTGCTGGTGGCAGCCTTGGCGGTGCGTGTGCCCTGCCATTGGTGGTACATCCCGCCGCTATGTGCCTCCTCATGGCATGCAGGTGGGGGTGCTGTCCTGGCCAGGGGTGCAGCAGGCTCTGTGCCTGCGTATCGTCCCCTGCTTGTAGGGTAGCTGCGTTGTCGCATACTGAGTCAGCAACCACTGCCTCTGCGGCTAGGCATAAGCTAGGCCCTTGCAGCTCCGTCTCCTGCAAGTACAAGTCATCGTCTACACCGAAGTCGACAAACAGCAACGCTAGCGAGCGTTATGTCACACTGCCCTGCACCATGCCTGGCACAGCGAAGCTCCTTAGCTAGTGCAAGTGCTCCAGTGTAGCCAGCCTACCTTGCTAACATGCTTGTATAGATTGTCCTCTACTTCCAACATAGTTTACCTTGCTCCTACGGGCCCCCTCCCTTCAACCCACATCCCGCACCTGAGGTACTGGCTTAGCTGGTGGCAGCTGGTGGGCAGGGACGGTGAAGCTTGGCTTGCCCACAGCTTGGGAGCTGTTGCCAAGGCCCCTGGCTGCTGCTGCAATGCCAGCATCCAACCTGGCAGTGCCAGCCGCCCCCACAGCAGCAACCCCATGACCCGGCAGCCACTGGGAGGCCAGTCTGAACGCTGTGCGGTCTGCTGGGCTGTACCCACGGCCCTGGCCCTCCCCTGAGCACTGAGGCTCAGCCAGCCTGCGGCTGTGGGCCATGGAGTCATGCATGGGACATGAGGCCTGGGCGGTGCCGGATGGGGTGGGGATGCCAAGCTCGTGACGGTGTGAGCCGTGAAGCTCTGGGCTGCCCAGCATGCCTGCAGGACACCATGCAGCCCATGCCCATGTGTTAGGCCGTAGCTCCAGGCATACCTATGCCTGGGGCAACACAGGCAAGCAGCACCTCACATATGGTTGTGCACCTGCATCTGGCGTGCTCACCCTTGCACCCCTTGCATGGCTTGCAAGTCGAGCCTGGGGACCCACCAGCAAGTGGCACCCCATGTGGCTGGGTGCGCACATGCACAACCAGAAAGGGTGACATTTGAATGTCACGGCTCACCTGGCATGGCAGTCCCGCTGGCCCCGGGCCTCTGCTCTAGCCTGCCTGGTCTCTGCCCTGCAGCGCTCTGCGCAGCCCACTGCACGCTCTGCTGGCGCTGCGGACCCTGCATCAGGAGGCACAGGCCAAGCTGGACAAATCAGGCAGCATGCACCTTAGCCAGGGGTTTGGGGTTAAGGCTGGCCTTTGCCAGCAAGCTCCATGCACCTAACTATGACCAGACAGGGCAAGGTGCTGAAAGGGCAAGGGTTGCAGTGCTTGGCTAGGAGGAAGCACGGCAGATGGGCTGGGCACTTCCCTGAGTCAAGCTGCAAGGAAGCAATGCAGGCGTCAGTGGAAGAGCGCCAGCACTGCTTTCCTGTTGAAGTGGTCAGGTGGTCAGATAACCACAGGCATGCCATAAGCAAGATAACCACAAGCAGCCCCTTCACCCAGCCCCCTTCTTCCCTCCGCTGCTCCATCCAGCACTATCATGCCTGCACCACGCTGGCCTGCTGCTGCTACGCATGGGTTGCAGCATGAACACCCATGGCCCAAGGGCGTAGATCGGCCAAATGACTTGGCAAGACTGGCAGGGACCCAGGGCAGCAGGGGTGGGCTGCAGCGGTGGCCAGCCCATGGTCGCACCCTGCAGGAGTTCTCCACCTCCCCGTCCTCACTGGCCTGGCTGCTGCGTCCGCTCTCTGAGGGCTTGTGGGCCAGCTGACTGTCTGCCAGCTGAGGCGCTGCCAGCCCCACCTGCCAGGCAAGCCCACCACCCAACGTGACGCAATGGCACAAACTGCTGCCGGCCTCTATCACTGGCATGGGCAGCAAGGGCACGGCGCACTGAACTGAAGATGCCACACACATCTTTGAGTTGTAGGAAGACTGACATGTAGACCATTCTGCCTGCCTGTCTGCTGGCTGCACAGCCATGCCAAATGGGACTTACTAAACCTCCACCTTGCTATTGTGTGGCTAGAGTCGTGCTGCCTCATCTTGATGAGGCTCATGCAGGCTGTTCAGTGCTGCTCCTGATCCCAACCTTGCTCCTAGACCATGCCATGCCAGCTGACAGCCAGCAGCAGGCGGCCTGCCAGCCAGGTTTACCTGAGACGGTTGGCAGCCAGCACCGCTTGTGCGGCTGTCTGACGACGCACCCTCCATGTCCATGGCGTCCACACTGCCTCCACTGCTCGGCTTGCATGCATGCGTTGCCTGCTCAGGCCCCGCTGAACCCAGCAACCCCATGGGTGCTCCCTCACCAGCCCCAGCCCCTCCTAGGGCCCCCGCATCTCCCCGCAGCGCCACCGGGTCACTGCTGACTGCAGAGGGGCCACTGTGGCCCCGCCCCACCTGAACATCCCTCTTGCGAGCTCTGCCCCGCCCTCCATGCTTAGGCAGAATGTCCATGCCCTGCTGCTGCTGCGACCCTGGGGGGCCTACCATGTGGCCTGGCCCATGGCTTGGGCTCTTGGCGGGCACGGGCCCAGCTGCAGCCGTCATCCCGCTGCCTGCGGTGGCAGGGTGCTGGCCACGGCTGCGTGGCGTGGACTCGGCCTCAGCAAGGGCTAGGAGGCCCCTGCCTGCTGAGTCGCAGCCATTGGCTGCCATGCCAGACAGCACACTGCCGCGGTCCGCCAGCCCACCACTGGCTGGCTGGGCGCGGGAGGCTGCTGCCCTGGCCCCAGACACCACTGGCCTGTGATGCCTGTGTGCATGGAAGGCGTGAGGGTGAGCTGTGGGCGCAGCCAGGCTGCGGCTGCCAGGCAGGCTAGAGTGGTCTGCTTGTTGCAGTATTGGCACTGGGCTGTTAAGAGGGCCGGGGCCATCCAGCACCATCCGCACTGGCTGGCTGTGCATGCAGTGCTGTGCAGCAGGGCCACAGGGCTGCCGGTGGTGGTGGTGGTGGTGCCCAGACCCCAGGTGGGCCAGTGAGGGGCCAGGGGCAGAGGTGGCTGCAGCCTGGCGGGACGCATGCTCAGCCGTGTCAGGCCATTCTGCTGCGGCCTCACTGCGCAAGGGGGACCCTGGCAGCCCACTGTCCATCCCTTGCCCTAGCTGGGCTTCGCAGCTCAGCACAGGACCCTGGTGGTGGTGGTGGTGGTGGTGCTGCTGGTGGTCATGGGCTGCAGGCAGCCACTCAGGCTGTGCCTCCCTCCACCCTGGCCCATGGCTCACTGCGTCTTGCAGCTGCCAGGCGCCCTGGCTGTGTTGGGCGTCAGGCCGGCAGGGGGACGCTTGAGCCGAGGCAGCAGGGGGCACTTGGGGTGAGAAGCCAGCGACAGCTTCACCTGCTGCCACCGCCTGGCTCTCCCCAACACCGCCGTTATCTCCACCTTCCTCCTCCTGGCCAGTCAAGCTGGCAGCACTGACCTGAGGCCCCAGGTTGCTGGCATGCACTGAGGCATGCCACAGCAGCACATGCTGCGAGTGCAGGGCCTCAGCGCCAGAGAGGGAGGGCGCTGGGGCGGCCTGGCCGCTTGTGTGCACGCTGCCTGCTGGAAGACACACGCCGGTGGTGCCAGCGAGGTAGGGGGCCGGGCCTGGCGCCAAGGGGTCGGGGTGCTGTGGCTGCTCCCAATGATGCTCATGCCTGGTGCTGCCTGTTTGGACATGGGTGGTGGGCTGCTCTCCCAGCTGGCCTGGCAGGACAGCCACAGAACCTGCCGGTGCTGGTGCATACCTCTGGCCCCATGCCAAGTTGTCCAGGGCTTCCAGGGACTGTGTTGGAAACTGGCGCGAGTCAATCATGCCCACGTGTGAGCTGGCATGTTGCAGCGTTGCCTCGTGGACGGGGATGGGCTGCTGGGGGCCTGGCAGCTCGTTGGCAAACAGGCTGGCAGCTGGTGCAGCTGCTGCTACAGCCACGCCGTGCAGGTTTGAACCTGTTTGTGCTGTCGCTGTGAGGGCAGTGCTGGCCGGCATTGGCAGGGCTGCAAGCTCCTGCAGAGCTGGGGCTGCAGTCACAGGGCAGAATGATGCGGTGGAACCCGCCTGCTGGCGGGGCGCGGCAGGCAGTCTGGTCTGCGGGGCAAGCTCTAGTGGCAGAAGCTCCACCGCCTTGGATGACCCTGCCTGGCCTAGGGCTGGGCCAGCCTGCTGTGACCACTGCAGCAAGCTTCCTGGCAGGAAGGGCAAGGCTACCTGACCAGCCGCTGAGGAAGGCCAGGCTTTGGCAGGACTGGTGGTCCTGGGTTGGCCACTGGTGGCCCTGGGTGCAGGGCTGCCTCCAGCCTCTGGCCAGGTGTAGTGAGGGTAGTCTGCAGAGGGTGAGGACCGCGGCCTTGCTGGCCCTGCCGCCCCTGCCGCCGCCATAGCTGCACTCCTGTGGACCTGCACGTGCTGCGGGCCTGTGGCTGCGCCGGGTGTCAGCAGGCTGGCGAGGTCGACAGCGGCAACAGCACAGCTCTCAGCAGCAGCCAGGTGGGCGGGCAGGGGTACAGGCTGTCCTTGGAGGAAGCTGGGTTCGGAGTTCTGACCAGCAGCAGCATTGTGCGGCTCCAAAGCTGGGAGGCTGGGTGCGCCCCTGGCAAGGGTGCTCAGCCCGTGCTCCTGGCTTTCAGTTGGGATACCGGCGTGGCCAGCAAGAGGGCCCCGCACCACCTGCAGGTTGTGTAACAAGCCCAGCATGTGCAAGAGGGTCCTAAGAGCATACAAAGATCACAGGTTGACTCTTACCTGGTCTTGAAATGAAGCCTGTGTGCTCTCGCGAGCTGCATCAGCGGCCTGCATGGAGCAAGGAAGAGAGCACACTGGGAACAACATCGGTTGTCACTGATTGACGCAGGCTGGCATATGCAGGCTGGCAGGCGTCTGGCTGTGACCCACACTGCAGCTGGCATGTTTTTCATGTCAACTCTACACCATAGCCCTCGTGGTCAGGCAATACTGTAGGTGGTAGGCACTCATGCACCATGTCCATGAGCATTGGGTATACTCCGCACAGCCCCTTGACACAATCCGATTAAGCCCGCTATTGACACCTAGTGGTCCCTAGTGGTCCGGCTCAAATGGAGGCCCTAGTGAGGGATGAGGGGGTTGGTTGACGCAGCATGCACCTGGTATGGCTCGGCTTGCATCTCAGCAATGGGAGCAGCCGCTGATGCCATGCTTCTGGTCCGAAGGGGGCCATGGCTCGGGTGCCGTACACCAGATTGGACTGTCCCTTCATTATGAAGTGCGATGGTTTGCGTCAATTGACGCCGCTATCGCGTGCATTGGGGCTCAAGCCTTACAATTAGCAGCCGCGTCGCCCTCGTCAACGTATGCCGAGCCCTGCCCCTCGGAACCGCGCAATCCACTGGCCGCTGGTGAATGAGCCAGGTCTGGACAACCCGTGTCAACCATTCCTCGACCCACGTCCGCAGTTTTTAGTTCATAATTGCGTCTTTGCTTTTCCTTCTCCCATGAACGCTTTCCACCGAAAATATGAGTGTGCGCCCCAGCATCGCGCCTCATACTCTACCCTGCAAACTGCTTCTATGTCGAGCCTATGTCTGCAGCCCCCCCCCCGCACCCACCCACCGCTGCCACCTTCCCCTTCCCACTTGCCAGGACTGTGTGCTACCAAGTGTTGTACCCACCTCGCCGGCCTTCCCCTAGTCCCGTCATCTACTGCTATGCACTTTATCCGTCTCCACTGCATATACGGCATCGTAAGGGGGGAGCAGGAAGGCAGTCACACGGGCTGTAACGCAGGCTGCACCAGGCTTGTGACAGGGGTTATAACCAGCATTGTCAAGTACTTTGTGCTCACCCATGCCAAACTTGGCACTTGTGCTTTCTGGGCTTGTTGTGTGCTCAACAGGTGAAGAGGTGTCGAAGAGATTCAGGTCATGGTGATTACCAGCATGCTTGGGCTGAAGCCTTCAGTGAAGGCGCCTGTGCGGCAGTCTGATGACGCACCCTCCATGCTGCCCCCACCCCAGACGCCCCTGGCCTGTGATGCCTGTGTGCGTGGAGGGCGTGAAGGTGAGCTGTGGGCACGACGAGGCTGCGACTGCCAGGCAGGTTAGATGGTCTGCTTGTTGTATTATTGGCACTGGGCTGTTAAGCGGGCCGGGGCCATCCAGCATCATGCCCGCTGGCTGGCTGTGCATGCAGTGCTGGGCAGTAAGGCGCGCCCGAAATAATCTTTAAGATATGACCCCATATGATCAAGCATGATGGAATATGATGAAATATAATTAAGCCAAAACTCGCAAAACCCCGTAACCTCGTTGCCGTGGTCTCAACCTGGTTTCGACCACGGTCTCAATCGTGATCTATTTTGGCGGAGAGAGAAGAGTGTTACTAACTACAGCTGAGTATGATACTGGTTTGGAGGACGTCAAACCCTTTGTACACTCGGGGTTCCCGGGTGGGGTAGGGTGGCGATCTGCCACATTATCCTCTTGACTACAGACCCGGTCATATCACATCTTTAAGCCATCATATTCAGTCATATGACCAATTCCTCAGCAAGTCATATGATCGGTCGCGCCCTACTGGGCAGCTGGGCTTACAATCAGTGCATGTTTGTCATGCCAACTTTACACTCAAGCCTTTGCGGTCAGGCAACACTGTAGGTGGTAGGCACTCATGCACCATGTTTATGTGCATAGAGTATACACCACACAGCACCTTAAGACCATTTGGGTAGTCCCGCTATTGATCCCTAGTGGTCCCTAGTGGTCCGACGTTTTTGGAGGCCCTAGTGAGGGACGAGGGGGCTGTCATGTCAACGTTGCTCTGCCCTTGGTCACAGCCCTGAGCCATGGTGATGGCTGGCCTGGGCTGCCAGAGGGTTGACTGCTGACTGCAGAATTTCAACCATCTCCGCTGCTGCACTGATCGTGGATGCGGCTTGGTATTGCGTGCAGCTTGCCTTTTACACATCGCCACGATGTCGCTGGGGCCTTTTCCGAACAGGTCAGTCAACGCAGTCAACGCTAGAACCGTTGGAGCAAACCAATTGTCGTCGCGTGTTCGGGACCTGGCGCTGCCAATGACGCTATGTATGCGGAGAGCGAAGGAAGCTAATGGCACCCAGGCGTGGCAAGGCGCTGGATGTCCCGCCAGTAGGCTCCATCCAATTGGAGCTGCTAAGGCTTCGGATACGCAGACAGGCCGTGGCTGAGAGTAGGTCCGCTGAGGATGCCTCGCCTCGCAACTTGCAGGTGGGCAGGGCTGACTGGGCACATACCTTCCTGCTCCCCACCCTCATGGCAAGCATCCTAAAAAAAGAAAAATTCCAATGCAGGCTACAGCACATTGCCCTCCTACTAAGGCGTAGAGGGATGTGTTATCTGTTCTCCGAACTGTTTGCAACCCGCTTGCGAAGGCTAGGCAATCTATGTTGGCATGAACACATGCTCTGATGTAGGCACACATATGCGGTGCACACATGCTACTGTGCTACAGGCTGCTGGGCTTGGGCCTTGGGGGCTCGCTCTCACAGCTTCTTGAAGCCCAGTGCTGGGTATTCCTTGCCCTGGGCAGGAAGTCTTCCTCGGTGTTGCCACCTGCACAGCTCCAGTGGGCGCCACTTGCTCTCCCCTGCCCGCTGGAGGTTGAGGGCTGCGTTGCAGTCCCTGTCCACCCATTTGCCCAGCTTCCCAGGGGTAGCCTGGGCCAGCCAAGGGCACCACATGAGGCCCCGCACTGGCGCCTCAAACCGCTTGCTCCAGGCTGACCGCAACAAGCGGTCCTGCACCTGACCTGGCTTGGGCT
This sequence comes from Haematococcus lacustris, assembly GCA_030144725.1. Lineage (NCBI taxonomy): Eukaryota > Viridiplantae > Chlorophyta > Chlorophyceae > Chlamydomonadales > Haematococcaceae > Haematococcus > Haematococcus lacustris. Next base: position 1,715,953 of record JASKMD010000013.1, read on the forward strand.
TCCAGCCTTCAAGCCTGGTGGGCTTGCTGCGGTCCAGCTCCTCCTCACAGGGCTGGGGGCTGTTCAGGATTGAGCTGACCCTGCTGGTGCGGAACTCATCCACTGTCACCACCTTGCCTGGCACCCTGTCTGTCGGCTTGCCGCTGTTGAGCCTCTCCACCACCTTGCGGCAGGCCTGCAGCACGGCCTTGGCCCCCCACCCACCCCGGGTGCCAATGCCTGCGTTGCCAAAGAACACCACCAGCTGCTTGCGTGTCCCCCACTCCTGCTGGGACACGCTGGCTGCCTCCTCCTCCAGCTGCATGGCACACAAGGCACACACAAAGCGCATGACATCCTTGGCAGAACTGGGGACATGGGCACCTAGCAGGTCACATGTGGGGAGGTCCTCAGCCTGTTGTCCTGCCCCTTCCACCCTACCCTTGGGCACTCCCACCTTCATGAAGTAGCGCTCCAGGACCTTCTCCTGCGCACCATGCTGCCTCATCCTTTGCTCTGCCCACTTGGGATGCAGGTACTCCCCCCACACTGCATCCCAGGTGGCCAGGGTGACGGCCACATGCCTCTGGATGGCCACATGGATGCCTGGGGCGACTCCAGCAGCGTCTGCTCTACACCTTGCGCCCTTGCCGTGGTGTGCGTGCGTGAATGCAGGCTACAGCAGCTCTTGAGCATGCTACTGCGCTGCGCCGGAATGCACAGCTGCGGCTGCTGGCCAAGAGCCTCCTGCCACCGCAGCAAGCGGAGTCCATCCAGCACCATGTCAAGGTCAGCCCAGCCTCCAGCCCGGCGCAGCTGTCATGGAGAAGCACCGTGCATCATGTGACCCGTAGCATCCACCCCTGCCATGTGCGCAGTTTCTCATGGCCCAGCACACCTACCTAGCCAAAGCGCGTCAGCACATGCCAGGCTATGTGGAGGCTTACGAAGAACACCTTCAACGTGAGGCCCAGCTGACCGCTGCAGTGCAGCAGGAAATTTCCAGGTGAGCAGCAGCTGCTGGTGTCCAAGAGCCATCCGGGTAACCAGGCAGGCGGTCAGGAGCGACAGGAGAGAGAAGGCTGCGGAGCAAGGGTAGTAGTCAGCCGGTGAGGTGTGTGGCAGGGTGTCTACAGCTGGGTGTGTGCCGCAAGTCCTTCACATGGCGGCTGCAGTAGCCCTACGCGGCTGCCTGCTGACATGGGCTCACCTGGCTCACGGCATGTGCTCACAGCATGTGCACTGCCGGCATGGGCTCACGGCAGCCTGCTGACATGGGTAGGCGGAATGCCTGACAGAGTGATGCCGGGCATAACAGGCTGAGGTGGCCAATCAAAGGTGACATGTTAAAGCATGCTGAGGTTGAGGCAGACAGGGTTTGGCAGGCTGATGGGCAAGCAGGCAAAGGCAGGCTGATAAGTACCCAGGCAGACGCAAGGCTGACAGGCTCGCAGCGCTGGCAGGCTGTGGCCCCAAACTTTGGCGGGGCATAGAAAGCGCGTTTTTGAGTTTTGGGCCACGCGGAGCACACCGCTGGAAGCGCCTTGCAAAATGCCGTCGATTGGTGCAAAAATCAGGCCAAGTCACCACCTAGTCATGCGCTGAGCTGGGTGTGAGGGCTGAGGTGCTGCTGGCTGAACTCCTTTGTCCAGGTTGCAGGATGAGGGTGACAGGGAGCGCCCGCCAGCCCCCGGCCCGCTTGCGACCCACCCCGCCCCGCTGCCCCACCCTGCCCCTCCTACCAGCTTGGTTGCACCTGTCAGGCTGGCACCGCCACGAGGGTTAGGGCCTGGGTCTGGGCTGGGGACAGGGCCGCAGGGTGCAAGCCAGCCAGCCCTGAAGCCTGGGGGCCTCAAGGCGGACCCAGCCAGCCCCAAGGCGCAGCTAGGTCAGCTTCAGCAACAGGGGCAGCTGGACCACGGGGTTGCCCACCTCAATGGCACTCACCAGCAGCAGGGGGGCCAGCAGCAGCAAGCACTGCAGCAGCCACTTCTACAGCATCAGCAAGGGGCGCAGAGGCAGAGCAAGGTGGACCAGGCTTTCTGGCCAGAACTCGCTCAGCAGCTGCACCCAGCCCAGCAGCAGCCACTGACTGTGAGCGACCCTCCCCAACACCCTCACCTGCACCAGCCGCCGCCGCAGGGCGCAGCTGAGACTACCTTGGCCCCCTCACACACCTGGCAGCAGGTCGCCCTGCCTGATGGCCGCATGGCCCTTGTGCCTGTCCACTCCCCAGCAAACCCTGCAGCCTCCTCCCTCCTCCACCCATACCCACCTGCCAGCAGCCCTGACCTGCCCAGCTTGGCTCACGCCCCCTCCACACCCCACCCCCCCACCAGCACAGCTACTGCCACGGTCCCACTGTCCCTCACCATCACTCTTACTCACTCTGCACCAGCCCACCCCAGCACCCTCACTGCCAGCCCTGGCTGGCCTGGCCTGCAGCCCATGACCTCCCCCCCACCCCACCTGCAGGCCTGGGGTCAAGGGGCTGGCCCCTACACCCACCCACCAGCACTAGCAAGCTGGCCGCCGCCGCCGCAGCAGCCCATGCTGCCTGGGCTAGCGCATCAGTCACTGCAGCAGCAGCAGCAGCAGGTCAGACAGCAGCCGGGGGAGCCGGGGGGGTGGTCAGTGTCTCCACCAGGACCAGCAGCCACCAGGCTACCTGGTGGGGGGGTGGGCTGGGGTCCTGGCCCCCCCTCAGGCCCCAGCCCCCCCTGGCGTCCAGCCTGGGCCCCAGGCAGCCCTGACCGCAACACCTGGGGTCAGCCACCCCGGCCTCCCCCACCCATGAGCATGGCTCAGCAACAGACGCAGGCCATGGGCCCCATCCAGCTGCCTGGCCCTGGCCCTGGCCTGCAGCAGCTGCACAGTGGGTGGTATGATCAGGGGTGGGGCTGGCCGGGGGCACCCCCTGCAGGCCAGGAGGGGGCGCGGTGGCAGCAGGTGCTGGCCACTGGACAGGGCCAAGGGGCTGCAGCACCTGCCTGGCAGTTGCTGGGCATGGAGGGGCCACCAGCCACCTGGGCCCCTCCTGACTGGCGCCCTGCCGCCAGCAACCCCTATGTGAGCCAGGGGCTGAGCCAGGGGCAGCCGGGTGGCGGCTGGGGTGGTTGGGGCCAACCAGCCTCGCCAGGGGGAGGTGGTATGGGGCCTGAGGTGCGTGCTGGTCATGAGTGGGGGCTGACATGGTGTGCTGCTTTTTGGCAGTAGCTCCTTGGCAGTAGCCAACACGATCAGGTCGCATCAGGTACCACTCTGTTCACACACTCAAGTGGCCGGCAACACTGCCTGGCTGACTGGTTCAGGGTGCTGCAGTGGCTGCTGGGCCTTTGCAGGCTGTGCTGTGGTGTAGGGTAGGATGGTGTGCTGCCATGCACAGTCTGAGTGATGCTGCTTAGTGAGGGCAGTCCCAGACGATCATCGTCAACATCATCATCATCATCATCATCACCATCATCACCATCATCATCATCATCATCAACATCATCATCATCATCATCATCATCATCAACATTAGCAGCATCAACATCAGCAGCAGCATCATTGCATTACCTGGCAGTCGCTCATCAGCATTGCTGCATAACGCACATCCCCTTTGAGTCACAGGGTTCTTAAGGGACCTGCTGGCAGCATGGTGGTCGCGGCACAGCGCCCTCACCAGGCTGATGCTCAGGGCAGCAAAGGCTAGCTAGGACGACAAGAGGACAAGAGGAGCAGAGAGTGGATGGGAGGGGATGCCTGATCAGGCTGGTACTCCCTCACTGGCTCATGTCTCACTGTTGCACGCAGGGGCCCTACCCCCCCTACCCACCCCCCTGGCTGCAGCCACCCAGCAGCCCCCAGCCCCCTGCTGTCCACCCCCCCCAGCCACCCCACCAAGCCCACCCCACCCCACCCCTCCAATCCGAACAGTCTGCACAGCAGCAGGAGCAGCTGCCTGGCGCTCAGCCAGCACCACGGGCCCCTGGCCCTGGCTTCCCCCAGCAGCCTCCCCAGGACACCACACCGCCTGCCGGACTGCCCTCCCCTTCCCTCCCCCTGCACCCCCTGCCCACCCCCCTCCCCTCCCCTCCCCCCTCACCACCAGGGCTGCCAGCGCCCACCCCAGCGCCCAGCTTCCCCTCCGCTGGCCCAGCAGCTGCCGCGGGACCGTCACCCTCGCTGCCCAAGGGACTTGCCTCAGCCCAGCCTGGGGCTGCAGTTGACCCTGCCTCTGGCAGCTCGGGTGCAGAAGGGCACGCCCAGGCAGGGGCCACACCACAGGCTCAGGTCGCAGCCAGCAGCAGTAACGGCAGGCAGGGCGAGGTGCCGAGCAAACAGGGCAGGGGAAAGCCTGGCAGCCCCAGGGGCAGCAGGCACCCGCAGGGTGACGGCCCTGGCACTGGTGGCACTGGGAATGGTGGTGGTGGTGGTGGTGGTGGTGGAGGGGGCCTGTGGGGTGCTTTGTCAGTGGTTCAGGAGGCAGCGGAGGTCAAGAGCAGCAGCAGCAGCAGCAGTAGCGGCTCAGCTGCTTCCGGCTCAGCAGCCTCTCAGCCGGCTGTCCTGTCCGCCCTGGGTTCCACTCCCAGCCTGCCCAGCCGGGTCCCCAGCAGCAGGAGCAGCAGCGAGCACTCCTCTGACCAGCGGCAGCGCGTCAGCAGCAGGCACTCAGGAGGCAGCCACAGCCCCAGCTCTACCTCAACACTGGGGGGAGCAGGCCCTCCCCGGCCACGCCCTGCCAGCCCTGCGGCCCTGTTGCGCCCCAGCCTGCCTGGCCTGCAGCTGCTGCCGGGGGAGGCTTTGGGCCGGGGCAGCCAGGCAGAGCCCCCCTCACCATGGCAGCATGTGGGCAGGCTGGGGCTGCGGGGCGGGCCGCAGGAGGAGGACGCCATCAGCATCGGGTCCACTGTCAAGAGTGAGTCACTGGGAGCAACAGTGCGGGAGGGGGCACCCCCTGCTGCTGCTGCTGACATTGAGCGCTGCCTTGCAGTGAGTAATGCAATGCTCCATGGCTTGTTTAGGCCTGCTCCCCATGTCTGCAACCTGCAGGACTGGGGCCCCCCGCCGCTCATGGTCCCCCCACTGCTCACCACCCCCAGCTGGGCCACACCTCACTTGACTCCCCCGCCAATGGACACAGCCCCAGGCTGGCTGCCCACCCGGTCCCCCCCCAGCCCTCCACCCCCTCCCTGTTCCACCCTACCCAATCCCTCACCCACCCCCCAAGCTTCATGTCAGGGCCAACTGCCACCAACCACCACCCATGGGCCAATCAGGGGGCCAGTGCAGGTGCAGGGCACGCAACACAAGCCGCAGGAGGGCCCCTAGCCAAAACAGCAGGGCCTGACAGCGTTCATCATGCTCATGTGGAGCAGGCCAGCTCTGCAGTGGCCTGGAGCTCAGCCAGGGGCAGTGGCCCCCCTGCTGCTCCCACCCCAGCTCTGGGCAGTGCACCACTCCCCAACCCACTCAAGGCAGGGCACTCGACCTTCAGTGAGATTCGCCCTGCCCTCCAGCCTTCCCATCCCCCTGACCACCACCAGCTGCCCTCCACCCCTCACACCCACCCCCCCTCCCCCTCCCCCACCAACGACCCTGGTCATGCTGCTGCTCCAGCCATGCTGCCAGGCAGGCTGGGGGGCAGGGTGCGTGCAGCAGACGTGGTGGCCGCTGGACTGGCCGCGGTTCGCAGCTCGGCTGCCCCAGCTGGCCTGCCCCCCCAACATGAGGTGTTGGAGCGCAGCCTGCCCAGGCCCTTTCCCAGTGACAGCCCCCGGGCGTCAATGGCGGTCACCTGGGCAGGCGGCCTGTTCACAGTGCAGAGTAAGGGCCGGCTGCAGGGCTGGCTCAATGGCCAGCATAGACGGCTTAGACACTGCCAGGGATGCTGCTGCTGCTGAAAATGCTGCAGGATGGCTGTGATGGTGTAGGTCGTGGTGGGAAGGGTGAGGAGGAGGATGGTGGTGGTGGTGGTGACTGTAATGGTGGTGATGGTGGTGTTGACTGTAGTGGTGGTGGTGGTGGTGATGGTGGTGACTGCGCCCAGCGGGAGTGGGGTGGAGTGCAGGCTTGCCCGGCTCCCCTGCTGCCCCAGTCTCACCTGATGCCCACCTTCCCAAAGCCACAGGAAGCACTGACAGGCAGGGTGTACAGGTGTTGCAATGTTCCAAGAAAGGTATCGTAATCAGTCACGGAGTTCAGTTGGTAGCAGTTAGTGGACATGGGGGGGAGTAGGGGTGAAAGGGCAAAGGTGGTGGTGTTGACAGGGAGGGTGGGGATGTGGTAAGGGCATTTGCTGTAGCTCTCCTGCCTCCTCCCATCCTACCCAATGCTGCTGGGGATGAAGGGGGCGGAGGGAGGGAGGTAGCCTGGTCGTGCCTTGCTCTCCCTGCTCCTGCCTGTTGTTTTTGCCTGATGCCGCCCAGGGTAGCTGGGAGCAGAAAGTAAGGGTAGGAGTGTTTATCTTGCGGTTGTGGGAGCAGAGAGTAGGGGTAGGGTTGTTGATCCTGTAATAGTGGGAGGCAAGGACCAGGGGTGGGCTCGTTGGCTGTGGGTGGCTAGGTTGTGTCTGACTGCCTGGCTGCTGGCTGACCCTGGTGCCTGGTGCTGGCTCTGTTTCTGCAGAGGGTGACAGCAGCCACGATTCCGGAGACTGGTCACACCCAGGCGGCAGTCTAGAGGCCCAGCCGCACATCAGGTGACCCTCCCACACACAACCAGTTCGCACCCCACTGCAGCTGCCGTTTCAACATCCGCTGCTGCTATGCTGCTGGACCGCTGCGTATCAACTGCTGCTGTTGACAAGCTCTTGCTCCACATCAGCTGCTGCGGCTTATTAGCTGCTGCGGCTGTTGCTGCTCTTGCTCCACATCAGCTGCTGCGGCTTATTAGCTGCTGCGGCTGTTGCTGCTCTTGCTCCACATCAGCTGCTGCGGCTTATTAGCTGCTGCGGCTGTTGCTGCTCTTGCTCCACATCAGCTGCTGCGGCTTATTAGCTGCTGCGGCTGTTGCTGCTCTTGCTCCACATCAGCTGCTGCGGCTTATTAGCTGCTGCGGCTGTTGCTGCTCTTGCTCCACATCAGCTGCTGCGGCTTATTAGCTGCTGCGGCTGTTGCTGCTCTTGCTCCACATCAGCTGCTGTTGCTAAGTAGCTGCTGCTGCTGCTGCTGTGCCTGCAGCCATCACCCGGTGCTGCTGGCCCAGGGCGACCCCCGAGGCGCTGCCAGGGTCCGCTACCTGACCCGTGACGACAGCATACCCTGCCCAGAGCCAGCTGCTGCATCCGCATCCGCCTCCACCATACCTGCCCACGCCTCTAACTCCACCAGCTCCGCCGCTTTCCCTATAGGAGCACCAGGGGCAGGCTCCGGAACCTCCACCTCAGCCACCACTGCTGCCGCCCTCAGTATCCCGCCCCCCTCTGCCCTCACCCCTGGCATGACGTCAGCCTCAGCACCGCCCTCCACCCTCAACACCCCGCATACGCCCCGCTCACAGCCCCCTGTTCCTGCTGCTTCTGAAGCCACCACCATGCCGGACTCGCAGCACAGGCCGGGCGCTGCAGCTGCCTCTGGGCCCAGCCAGCTGGATACAGTCAGAGGTCAGGGGCCTGGGCCTGACGAGCTGGGTCTCCACCCCACTCAGCCTGGGCAAGAGGCTGATGGACGGGTGCCAGGGCGGAGGGGTTCAGAGGAGGGACACAGGCAGCAACAAGGCATGGCACATCTAGAGGAGTCTGGCCAAGGTGGGTGTCTGAGGGCTTGAGAGAGCTTGAGGGCGACTGACTGGGGGCCTGGGGGCTAGAGGACTTGAGAGCAGCTTGCTGAGGGCTTGAGGGTTTCAAGTTCTTGAGAGGGCTTGGAAGAGCAATTTGACAGCCTCCAGGCGCTCTGTAGGCAGCAGCATCTCCTGTCTTGCTGCCCATCATGCCCCACAGCCTGCTTGCACAGACATGATCCTGAGGTCACTCCCTCTTCACACGTCACACAGCATTTGGGGTTTTGAGAGCAAGTGGGCCAGTGAGGAGAACTGAAGTAGGTGTAGGGGGGCTGGACCAAGCCAAATGCTGAGTGGTGGCACTTCACAGGCAGCAGCACAGCAGTACAGCAGCAGAGGAGCAGCATCACGGGCAACAGAGCGGCAACGAAGCAGCAGCACAGCAGCAGACCAGGGCACAGCAAAAGCAATACCCTGGTCATGGCAGAGGGACAGCAGCCAGCTCTCAGTTGCTCAGCCTGCCATGCCTGCCACGTGTCAGCCAGGCCGCAGCATGACGCAACAACACCGCACAAAGGGGAGTTGAACAGCCAGCAGCCCTGCCTGCTGCGCAGCAGTGCCGTCCAGGCTGTGAGCAAAGCTAGTTGCACAGCTCAAGGCGAGCAGCACCCTCAAGGCGAGCAGCTGTGCCTGCCACGCAGGCAGCGCAGGCTGGCCTGCCTCACAGCCTGATGATGACGAAGTGGCACATGAGCTGGACGCTGCCGCAGTGCAACTGGAGCGGGCGATGGCGGCTGCTGCTGCTGCCCAGGCCAAGAGAGGCGCAGCGCGCCCCAAGCCGGCCCTGCTGGGCAGCCTGCTGGTGGGCCTGGAGGAGGGGCTGGACGGCGGGCGGCCTGGGGCTGCTGCCACGGACTTGATGTGAGTCACCCAGCCCAGGCACCAGACCACGTACCAGACCAGGCATCAGCAGAAGCAGTTTGGCAGCCTCCACAATGCAGGTGGCTGGATGTAGCCGCGCATTGGTCAATGCGAGGGCAGAGGCACTAGAGGGTCAGCGCCCTCCACTTGTGTTGTTGTGGCTTGCCCACACAGCCCTGCTCTGCCTGCCTGCAGCCACCAGACGTGTATTGCCTTGCACCTAACCTCAATAAAGCTGACCGTTAATTAGCAGACAGCTACATCAGCAGATGTGTGGGCACAGCAGCACCCTCACTCAGCAGGCTGCATACACCAGCCTGGCTGCTCAGAGCTGTGCTACACAGCAGCACCATCACTGAAAAGACTGCAGTCACCAGCGTCAGGAGCACCAGCACAGGCAGTCACAGCTCTGGCCCTGGGGCCGATCCTGACCTCACTGCCTGGTCCCACCATGACCCCCACAGCAGCCATTACACACTACTGCTGGACTGGGCCGACTGATGCTGGGCTCTGTCAGCCCTGCCAGCTCAATATCTGGAAGCAGGATTGGCCTGAATCTGATGGTGAAGTATAAGGAAAAGAAGACTGAGCCCTCATCAAAGGCGTGGCAGGGTGGAATGGTAGCAATGGATACGTGACCTCGCTGCCCTCCCACCACAAGCAAATGAGCAACCTCCACATTGCAGGGGCTGGGTGTCACAATGCAAGGGTCAGTGGGAGGGCGGGTGGGCCAAGCAGGTGTGACTGCTGTTTGTGTGCAGGAGCAGCCGCAGCGGGCCCCAGCCCCCCCTACTGCGCATCAGCAGCAGCAGCCTGGCAGTGTCCTCCTCCCAGCCCTCCGGCCCCTCCCGCACCACCATCACTGGCAGCACCTCACAGTTGACAGGTCGGTGGGGACAGCAGCCACCCTCTCCTGTTGTTGTTGGGCAGGGTGCGGGTGCGTGGGCAGGCCAAGACTGGTAGATTTTGGCACTGGCGGTGTGGGTGATGGAGGGGCTCCACCACCATCACCACCTTTAACAGCCTGATGCCGCCGCCAAGGTGCCTAGGTCGCCATGTTGCTGTTTCTTAGCTGCTTGGCTCCATGGCTGGCCTGTGCTGACGAAGCCCAACCTCCCTCTGTGCACATGCACGTGGCGCACAGCTCTACTCCACTGTCCCACCCAGGATCTGGCCCCTCCATGCTTCTCTGTCTGTACACGTGGCGTGTGTGGCCTGCACCACACTCCTGCACACATGTTTTCATCAACCTCACCATAATCATCATTGCATGGCACATGGCATTCACCAGTGTGCGTCAGGTACCAGGATGCCGCCAACATCACCGCAAGACATCCTGTGCCCACATCCTGGTAAAGCTCTACATACGCCAGCCTTGTGCCCACTGCTGCTGTGCCCTTGGTGGCCCCCTGCACTGCAGTTCACCATCCTGGCTTGGGGCCACGCTTCACCAGCAGCGGCAGTGGCAATGGCAGTGCAGCACATCTGGACAGCGGTCTGATCAGCCAGGTGGCCAACCCTAAACCCACCGCCCGGCAGCCCCCTCGTCCCCCACTAGGGCCTCCATTTGAGTCGGACCACTAGGGACCACTAGAGATCAATAGCGGGACTACTCAAATGGTGTTAAGGTGCTGTGTGTAGTATACTCTTTGCACATAAACATGGTGCATGAGTGTCTACCACCTACAGTGTTGCCTGACCGCAAGGGGCTTCAGATGGGCTGTGGCTCTTCCAAGCAACTTTGGTTTCCCGGAGTCCGGGTTTCCGGTTTTGGGTTACCCCAATCCTAACCCATGCCTAGGCCGATGCCAGCAGCAGCACAACCTGTGATTACATTGTTGTAGTTGGGTGTTATATATGCCTCTGCCATATGCCACAAGCAGCTAACACCTCTGCTGCTAGACCCAGCATATGAGACCCTAGACATGAGTGTAGGCCTCCTGTACGACTTACTCCTGACTGTCCTGCTTCTTGTCCTACTACTTGTCCTGCAGGACACCACCCGGCAGCCCAGCAACACCCACCCTAGGAGTCACAGTGGCAGCGGCCTCCTCGCCCCTGCTGCAGCCATTGCCACCCGGCCCTCTTCAAATAACAGCATGCTGGCACCACCAGCCTCCCAGCAGCAACAGGGTGCCATGGGAGGGGCATCCAGCTCCTTTGCACCTAAGCAGGCCACAAAAGGTCTGCATTGGGGTAACCAATCGCTTCAACCCAAAGCTGCGGCTGCATCCACCAGCAACAGCGGCAGCGCAAGTTTGGGTAAGCAGCTGTCGCACCAGCCCGGGTTGCTGGCAGGCAGTGGCAGTAAAGTTAGCGGTGGCAGCCTCACCCGGGGCGCAAGCGCCAGCCAGGCAGCGGCGGCAAGCGTCAGCCGCCAGTCATCGGGGCTTGCTCCTGCACAAAGCACCGCAGGCAGCAAAGCAGGTGTGGGTCGCATCATCCATCAAGTGCTGAACACGGACAACGACTTTGGCGATTCGAGCGACGACAGCGACTTCTCAGCGCACCCACTCCCTCACCATCGTGATAACCGAATGACCGGAGACAGCGGAGAAAGTAGTGAACATGATTTTGGGGGTAACCGGCCGCATGGGGGTCAGGGCGGGGTGTCGGGGTCGAGACATGGGTCCGGCGGCGACGGCCGGGGCAACCTGCAGAGTGGCATGCCTGCACGGCGTATGGCGATGTCTGGTAGCCTGCTGTCTGGCAGCTTTGACACGGACTTTTGAACGACTTTGTATTGGGAACGTTGTGCACAACACAGCAACGACTGGATGGCATACAGCGCATAGGATGGGCCAGGCTGTCATGTTTGTTACATCATATATAAACAAACATGTGTACTGGACCTCACTTCCGCCCCACTCCGGTTGCCGGCACTCCGGTGCACACCCCAGCACGGCCACTCCGCTTAAATAGTGTTGCCGGATCCCTGAGATGTCGCCGTATTAGAGACGCAAGCTCCCCGTTTCCCTGCACCGTGTACAGCCGGTAAGCCGCAATGCTTGACCAAAGGCTAGGTACCCCGAAGCTGATTGACGACGCGACAGTGCGACAGTGCGACTCCGTACATCAAGTTGCTGTGCGTGTGCTGTACTTTTCCGTGTCTGCAGGCACGCCAGTGCCAGCAAGCCCATGATGACGAGGGGCGCCAGGTCAACAAGGCAGCAAGTCACCAAGGCCCTTGTGAAGGCAATCCTTCCTGATCTCAACCCAGCTCAAGTTGCTTTCGTTGTGGCAGTGCTCAACAAGCGGATGACAATTGGCAGCAAGTAGTGCGCCCTGGCAGCAGTCCTGTGCCTGTCATGGCTGCTCCAGGCCAGCTCACTCCAGGCTTCACACCAGCAGGTCCAGCCCCAGACCTCCACCCCCCCCTTGACCCTCCCCCGTTCTGCAGCTGCCCCAGCCCGTGATGCCATGGACCTGCTCAACACTGCCAGGGTGCTAGAGCACCTGATGTGTGGGCCCCACCACCGTGACACCAAGCTGCTGCCCGGTGAGGTGGCGATGTTTGATCAGCCCAACAATGCCGGGCTGGCTGTACAATAGGCTCAACGCTTTTTACTCGGGCTGGTGAGGTGGCACAGTGGTAGGTGTGCCTACCACTGCCATGGGCCACCTCAATCCAGACCGCAGCAGGGCTCACATCATAGCGAGGCCAACCCTAACCCCCACCCTATCCCAACCACCCACCTTGGGCCTACCCAACCTTAGCCATGACCCAGGGTGTGACTCTGGGTTACACTCACCCTTTGCAGGCGTGGCAGTGTGCGCGCTCGCATCCTGGGCAGCATGCTGAGCTGGCGCCGCACCCCCAACCACCCAACCTCCCATGCTCCAGCACCCCCCACCAGCCCGACCCCACCTCTCACCCCGCCTGCCACCGCCCCGCCTATCGTCCCCACCCACCCCGCCCTGCTGCCCGGAGGGTGGGCGCACTCTGCAGCCACCACTGCTCTGGCTGAGCTGCACGAGCTGGCTGGGGCAGCAATGGCAGGACAGCAGGCTTGGTTATGCAGCCAGTCTGGAGGCGCACTGCCACAAGTGGCAAGAGCAGCAGCAGCAGAGGCATTGGTAACGAGTGGTATACGAACAGTGGCGGGAGGCAGAGGATGTAATGGAAGGGGCACAGCACTGATTCAGGGCACAGCGGAGGCAGGTGGCCACGCGGCTGGTGGCTAATGCCTCCCTGACCCCATGGCTCCAGCCAGTGTACCCCTCCCGGCTCCCATGAGTCAGGGACCTGCCATGGCTCGCTTGTCACGCACCCCAATGGCAACATGCCCCTGGGGTAGGGCGTGTCTCCACCCTCCTCTCACATTGTGGGTAAGGGCTCAGCGCCAACACCTATGACAGCGCATGTTCATAGGATGAGATATTTTGGCCCGCCGTAGGCTCTGAGCTCCACCGGCTGCGCTAGCAAGCATGTTGTGTACCTCCTCCTTACTTGCATGGCGAGGTTGGCAGCGGCCTTGGCCAGGTAGCCTGGCATTTGTGCCTAGCTGCGGTTCGTCATATGTAATGGCACCCATGTACACGGCGACGGAGCACGCGGTCCCTACCTCCGGCTTGCGTGTCGTGGCTGGCTGCCCCATCGCGTGTGCGCGTGGCACCTAGTTCCAGGCTAGCACGATGGCCTCTATCTCCTCTGCCGGGTAATGCCCGTGCTACCGCGAAGCGTGGGGCACGCAGCACATCAGCCGACCGTCTGGGGTTGAGCCATGCTTGAGCGGGCAAAACTCTCTCAATGGGGATCGAACCCATGACCTTACGATTAACAGTCGTGCGCTCTACCAGCTGAGCTATGAGAGATGGTAATCAGCTGATGCGCATCGACAAGTGCAGTAAATATAGTAAGCTGACATATCAGCGCAGTCACTCTGACAGATCAAGTTATTGACCCTCGACCTCAGGATATGGTCCCAGTGGATATGAGCCATGAACTTCCGTCCAGTACCAACCCATTTCACGCAGCGCAAAATGGCCATGGGGATCAGAGTACGCCAAGGAGCAACAATGTGTGGGGATGCTCATGTATGGGGCAGCAGCTCTGCCGAGCACCTTTGGAGACCTGCAGACAAACTGTCGTAGCTGACACCGAGAAAGGCGAAGGTGCGCATGCACACATGGCCAGCACGGCAGCGGGGTTCTGACGGATGGTGACAACACAACAACCACCTGCTGGCAACAAGCACTCTTGCCGTGCATGCGTGTTGGCAAATCTAATGGCTAGCCAGCGCCCATCATCATCGCATTTATTACATGGCAGTTTTGTAGCATTTTTAGGTTCCAGGCGCAAGCATCTTTGGCATAGCCACAAGGCCTGTGCGACGCCCTGTCATCCTGCCTAAGCTGCTCAGCCATCATCAGTCCTGTGGCAAGCAAATCTGCTTCATGAAACCTGCAGCGGGCCTGCGAGTGACATGTCCAAGCCAACCAGGGCGGTGCTCTGGCAAGAGTGCATGGATGGCAGGCTGCCTGGTGCGCTCATGCAGCTCATCATTGCCATTCACACAAGGTGCTAGGCATGTAAGGTTGAATGCCTGCAGCCATTGCATCATATAGGTAGAGCTAGGGGTGCTGGGACGGAGCTCACACCATACAGCAGGGTGGGCACCACCAGGGCCTTTTAGACCTACATTCTAGTGTGGGTGCTGACACGGGTCTTGAAGAGCTTGCTCAGCTGGTATGCCATGTAGCTAGCACACTGCAACCGCTAGCTGACCTTGTTGTTCTGTGGGACCGAAGCTGCCCAGCTCTGTTCAGGGTTGCCAGCTTCGGCAGCAGGGCGTGGGGCTCATGGCTGAGAAGGGTGAAGGGGGAGAGCAGCTGACCTTGGTGGACTGAGGACTGAGCAGGCTGCACTGCGTCAGGGGACAGGAGGGCATGAGCTGCATGCGGCTGGCCTGCTACCACAGTAGACGCCTGGCAGCCAAGGGTCTGGGCTGCATGCAGCTCACCTGATGGGCTCACCTGCGGGACTGGCTGTTCCAGGAGCTGACCAGCAGGGGCTGGATGGGTGGGTTGCCAGCTAGGGGCGCTGCGTCTGCCTGCCTGCCCTCCAGCACCCCTGCCGGGGACAATAGGGCAGATGAGGGCGTGGGCTGCCTGGCTTGCACCGCCGCTGCCACTGCCCGCCTCCTCGGCCGCCTGCTGCGTTGCTGGGGCTGCTGTCCCGCTGCCTGGCCTCGCTGCCCGCCCTCACCGCATTGTCCCTGGGCCACAACAACATCCAGGTCAGCCCCGCCACACAGCTGCGCCTCAGCCCTGGCCTCATCCCCCAGACCCTGGCTGCCATTTGCCAGTCCAGGCGTGGACGACATAGTGGGTGGGTGGCCCCAGCCACTGGGTGGGGATGAGGTCATGCAGGGGGAGAGTCTGGGGCTCGCCCCGGGCTGGCCCCGGGCTCGCGGCCCCCTGCTGCCCCTGCCCCTGCCCCAGGCGTCTGCCCCAGCCTGTGCGGGCTTTAACTCATCTCCTGGGGGTGCCTGGGGAGTTGCCCTGTCTGAAGCCCCCCTGCTCACCGGAACGCTGGCGTCTGGCCCTGCCTGTGTGGGCAGAAACACGCCCTCTGGGTAGCTGTGGGGGCGGGGGCCAGCAGAGAAGGTGGGGTCTGGCCCTGCCCGTGCGTGCAGCCGTTCCGCTCCGCCACTTGCAGCAAACGCAGCGTGGGGAGCGCCTGGCATTGCGTGTCCAGTTCGCTCAGCAGCAGCCCCCTGGCTGGCCCCCGCTTCCAGTTGGCCGACCCCCGCCGGCACCTGGCCAGGCAGCTCATCTAGCTGGGCAGGCGTTGCTGGCACCTGTCTTGCCTTCTTGCTGGCTCCATTGCTGGCACCTGGGGATACATGCAGCTGGGAGGCCTTAGCTGGCACCTGGCTTGCCTTGTTGCTGGCTCCGTTGCTGGCACTAGGGGGCAGAGCCAGCGGGGTTGCCTTGGCAGGCACCTGGCTTGCCCTCTCAACAGCCTGGCTGGGGCCCGCTGGCTCCTGGCCTGGCCTCCCACCAGTTGGGCTGGGCTCTGCTGAACTTGGCAACTGTGCGCTGGCAGCAGTACCAGCGTCCAAGTCAGGTGTAGCTCGGCCTGCCCTCCCTGCGCGCTTGGGGCTGGTCAAGTTGGAAGCTTGCTTGGGCTGCCCAGTCTTGACGGACTTTGCCCCTGCCTGCGAGTTACTCCCTGACTGGCTGGACGCCCACCCAGGCAGGTCGCCAAGCTTGGCACGGCGAGCGAGGGTAGGGGAGGGGGATGCTGGGGGGGGGGGGTGGGAGGGGGACCAGGTCAGGCACGAGGGGGAGAGGGAACACGTCTGGGGCGAGGGTGGGCGAGGGCAGCACAGAGGATGGGGCTGAGGCTGCAGTCTTCCTATAGGCTGCAAGATTGTCAGCTGGCTGCAGCACTGGCTGTTGAGTGTGCAGTGTAGGTTGGGGTGTGGTGAACAGATCCAAGACCTGCTGAGCCTCAGTCCCCTGTAGCCCTGGCGGCTCATCATTGAGGCCAGAGGAGGGCCAGGGTGTGTGGGAGGGGGGGAGGGAGGGAGAAGGGGGTAAGAAGGGGGCGGGGGGGGCTGGCAGCTCTAATGGCGGGGCCAGCCACTGGTGACTCTGATGCCGCGCCCAGCGCTTATCTGGCTGGCTGGTTTGCCTGACTGCAAACTCTGCCTTGCTGCTCAGCTGGCGCACAGCCGCAACGGGAGCAGCAGGAGCAGCTGGAGCAGCAGCAAAAGAAGCAGCAAGTCGCTGCTTAATTGCAGTCTGCTGCCAGGGTCCTGACTGGTGAGGGGCAGGAGCAGCGGCCACTTCACCAGAGTTGATCACCTGGGGCCTGGCAGCAGCACCCTGGGGCCTGGGGCCTGACAACTGCCTGGCAGCAGCACCCAGTTGGCTGTCCAGCTGCCTGCTCCCTGCAGCACCAGCAGCTGCGCCACTGAGCTGCGGCTTCAAACTTTGGCCATGCGCAGGACGTGCATTGGCTTGGCCCACATGCAGGCGTATACTGTCCTGCAGGCCCTGAGGAGGCGGCGGCTGTTGGCGTGTGGCGTGTGCAACTACTGCGGGCCTTGCCATGTTGCTGGGACGGCTGCTTGGGCAGCTGGTGTCACCTTGGTGCGCCCCAGCGGCTGCCGCCACACGTCTGTGTAGCAGTCGGCCAGAAGACAAGAGGGATGCCCTGCGTGCGGCCAAACTGGTCCCCACTGAGGCTGAAGAGTGATGTGCAAGTGATGGCACATTGCACAGTAGGGATAGGAAGAGGTGAGGCTTGTGGTCAACGGTTCACTTGCAGCATAAATGCAAGCACGACTGTGGGGCATGACTCACACGGAGCTGTGCACTGCGCGCCAATCCTGGGACGATGAGCTGGTGCCTGAAGTTTGGAGGCTGAGTCGGCTCCAAGCCAGGCTAAGGCGACGGGCCGTCATGCGGAGCTCGCGGCTATTAGAGTTAACAGGCGTCGCAGCGCTTCCTGAGGGTTTTGCTACGTGCTTGCAATCCATCAGAGGTGGGCTTGGCAGATGACAAGCCGCCAGTTGTTGCGTGTGCATTGCCTGGCGCAGTGGATACACAGACTGGCTACGACTGCAAAAGTATGCATGACGAGGCGCCACAAGGCCGAAAAGACACTTTTTGTGAGAAGCTTTTTGTGAGAAACAGAGTACAGGTCTGCCCCGGTTACAGGTCTGCCCCGGTTACAGGGAGGCCACTGAGGCCAAGGCAGCTGGCAGCAAGGCTTGCAACATGTTGACCACACAAGTACCAGCATGGGCCCATAGTGCCCACACCACGGTCAACCAATTGAGTGTGGAAGCAGCAGCTAGCTGAGCCGGTAGTAAATTAAGAGGTGACAGCTGCAGGAGCAACTGCAGCCTAGTTGTAGCCAAGAAGGCAGCAGCTCCACACGCTCGGTACAATGAAGCCAGCAAGGCTACAGGGACAATTGTTCGACGTGACCAGCAGCGTCATAAGCATGCAGGGGCAGAGCAAGGAGAGCAGCACACACAGGGCAGCACACACAGGGCAGCACACACAGGTCACAGGCTCAGGCGTTCCCAACTACAGCTGACAGGGAGCTGATAGACGTGATGCAGTGGGCAGGTGGTACATTGGCTATCGGCTACTGGCAAGGCTACGGAGCCATGACATCGCTTTGAAAGCACACCTCCTTGATCTTGCGCTCATTACATCAAAAGTCAAAACGGCCAGCACTTCCCCAGCCGGCACCACCCTGGTAGCAAGGCATGCATTGGCATCAGATGAGGAGCTTCACCAGCAGCGGTGGAAGCAGCTGCGTCCGTGGCTGGAGCCCAATAAACAGGCAGGGGGCTGCCTGACTGCCAGACTAAACCCCACAGATCAACAAGGTCAGCTAGCGGTTGCAGTGTGCTAGCTACAGGACACACCAGCTGAGCAAGCTCCTCAAGACCCATGTCAGCACCCACACTAGAATGTCGGTCTAAAAGGCCCTGGTGGTGCCCACCCTGCTGTATGGTGTGAGGTGTGATGTGCTGCTCTGTCCCAGCACCCCTAGCTCTACCTAAATGATGCAATGGCTGCAGGCATTCAACCTTACATGCCTGGGACCTTGTGTGAATGGCAATGATGAGCTGCATGAGCGCACCAGGCAGGCTGCCATCCATGCACTCTTGCCAGAGCACCGCCCTGGTTGGCTTGGATATGTCACTCGCAGGCCCGCTGCAGGTTTAATGAAGCAGATTTGCTTGCCACAGGACTGATGATGGCTGAGCAGCTTGGGCAGGATGACAGGGCGTCGCACAGGCCTTGTGGCTATGCCAAAGAGGCTTGCGCCTGGAAGCTAAAAATGCCACAAAAATGCCATGTAAGAAATGGGATGATGATGGGCGCTGGCTTGCCATTAGATTTGCCAACACGCATGCACGGTAAGAGTGCTTGTTGCCAGCAGGTGGTTGTTGTGTTGTCACCATCCGTCAGAACCCCGCTGCCGTGCTGGCCATTTGTGCATGCGCACCTTGGCATTTCTCGGTGTCAGCTGCGACAGTTGGTCTGCAGGTCTCCAGAGGTGCTCGGCAGAGCTGCTGCCCCATACATGAGCATCCCCACACGTTGTTGCTCCTTGGCGTACTCTGATCCCCATGGCCATTTTGCGCTGCGTGAAATGGGTTGGTACTGGACGGAAGTTCAGGGCTCATATCCACTGGGACCATATCCTGAGGTCGAGGGGTCAATAACTTGATCTGTCAGAGTGACTGCGCTCGTATGTCCGCCATGTATCTACCATTATAGCATTGCAGCACTTGTTGGCGTGCATCAACTGATCACCATCTCTCATAGCTCAGCTGGTAGAGCGCACGACTGTTAATCGTAAGGTCATGGGTTCGATCCCCATTGAGAGAGTTTTGTCCACAGCCGAGTTGCGCCCAGGCCTTCTGTTCCTCCGTTCTTCCAGCCCCAGGCGGTCGACGGACGCGCTGCGTGCCCCACTCTCCGCAGCAGCGCGGGCATTACCTGGCAGAGGAGATATAGGCCATCGTGCTAGCCTGGAACTACGTGCCACGCGCACACGCGATGGGGCAGCCAGCCACGACAAGCAAGCCGGAGGTAGGGACCGCTTGCTCGATCGCCGTGTACATGGGTGCAATTACATATGACGAACCGCAACTAGGCACAAATGCCAGGCTACCTGACCAAGGCCACTGCCAACTTCGCCGTGCAAGTAAGGAGGGTGTACACAACATGCTTGCTAGCGCAGCCGGTGGAGCTCTGAGCCTACGGCGGGCCAAACCATCTCATCCTATGAGCATGCGCTGTCATAAGTGTTGGCGCTGAGCCCTTACCCACGATGTGAGAGGAGGGTGGAGACACGCCCTACCCCAGGGGCATGTTGCCATTGGGGTGCGTGACAAGCGAGCCATGGCAGGTCCCTGACCCATGGGAGCCGGGAGGGGTACACTGGCTGGAGCCATGGGGTCAGGGAGGCATTAGCCACCAGCCGCGTGGCCACCTGCCCCCGCTGTGCCCTGAATCAGTGCTGTGCCCCTTCCATTACATCCTCTGCCTCCCGCCACTGTTCGTATACCACTCGTTACCAATGCCTCCGCTGCTGTTGCTGTTGCCACTTGTGGCAGTGCCTCCAGACTGGCTGCATAACCAAGCCTGCCGTCCTGCCACTGCTGCCCTAGCCCCTGCCAGTCAGCCCTACACCTGGCGCCCAGGCAACAGCGGGCTGGCCTCACCTTGTCCCTGCTCCCCTTCCTCCTCCTCCTCCTCCCCCCCAACTTCACCCCGGCCCTGACCCCCATGCTGGGGGGTGGTGGTGTGTTGCACCCCTCCCTCCACACCAACCCCCTCACCCAGTGGCCCAGCCACCGAGCTTGAGAGAGAGCCCAGGGCGCTCTCACTCCCAGCCTGCCAGTAGGGCGTTTCCGGCCAGGTATTAATAATACCCAGGTATTAATACCCTGAGGACTTTGAACGAGGTATTAATACCTCACCGGCCCACCGGCGGCACCCATCAGCGCCACTAGCGCTATGGCTAACCCTGTTATTCCTACCCACGATGTTATGTTATACCCACGATGTTATGTTATGTTATGTTATTCCTACCCACGATGTTATGTTATTGGGGTGCGTGACAAGCGAGCCATGGCAGGTCCCTGACTCATAGGAGCCGGGAGGGGTACACTGGCTGGAGCCATGGGGTCAGGGAGGCATTAGCCACCAGCCGCGTGACCACCTGCCTCCGCTGTGCCCTGAATCAGTGCTGTGCCCTTTCCATTACATCCTCTGCCTCCCGCCATTGTTCGTATACCACTTGTGGCAGTGCCTCCGGACTGGCTGCACAACCAAGCCTGCCGTCCTGCCACTGCTGCCCCAGCCCCTGCCAGTCAGCCCTACACCTGGCGCCCAGGCAACAGCGGGCTGGCCTCACCTTGTCCCTGCTCCCCTTCCTCCTCCTCCTCCTCCTCCCCCCCAACTTCACCCCGGCCCTGACCCCCATGCTGGGGGGTGGTGTTGTGCCGCACCCTTCCCTCCACACCAACCCCCTCACCCAGTGGCCCAGCCACCGAGCCTGAGAGTGAGCCTAGGGCGCTCTCACTCCCAGCCTGCCAGCCTTGCATCGAGATGGCACCCTGCACTGACGCTGGCACCACCTCCAGCCCCACACCATACCTCACCCCTCCTCCCACCGCCGCCCGACTGCCACCAGGCGCAGTCAGGGGGCTGTGGCTGGCATCTGGGTGGTTGGCAGCGTGGCTAGCCAGCAGCGGCTCGTGCAGCTCAGCCAGAGCAGTGG
Source organism: Haematococcus lacustris (assembly GCA_030144725.1). NCBI lineage: Eukaryota > Viridiplantae > Chlorophyta > Chlorophyceae > Chlamydomonadales > Haematococcaceae > Haematococcus > Haematococcus lacustris. The sequence goes on from JASKMD010000013.1 coordinate 1,736,822, forward strand.
TGGCTGCTGAGTGCGCCCACCCTCCGGGCAGCAGGGCGGGGTGGGTGGGGACGATAGGCGGGGCGGTGGCAGGCGGGGTGAGAGGTGGGGTCGGGCTGGTGGGGGGTGCTGGAGCATGGGAGGTTGGGTGGATGGGGGTGCGGCGCCAGCTCAGCATGCTGCCCAGGATGCGAGCGCGCACACTGCCACGCCTGCAAACGGTGAGTGTAACCCAGAGTCACACCCTGGGTCATGGCCAAGGTTGGGTAGGCCCAAGGTGGGTGGTTGGGATAGGGTGAGGGTCAGGGTTGGCCTCGCTATGGTGTGAGTCCTGCTAGGGTCTGGATTGAGGTGATCCATGGCAGTGGTAAACACACCTACCGTTGTGGTAGGCAGGCACACCTACCACTGTGACCACCCACTACTCCCTGTCCCTGCAACTAACAGCCCACCAGCCCAAGTAAAAACGCAAACATATAAACTAGTAAATGTATGAAGAAAGAAAGAAAGAAAGACTGAGCCCTCACCATCCGGCGTACATCAAGAGAGAAGAGTAGCCTCGGGGCATGCCCTTGCTACCCTCCACCACAGCATCTTTCCTTTCATATGGCGCCGAAGGTCTCTCCACTTGCTACCCTCCCACCAGCCCACCAGCCTAGCATCATACCAGGGCCAAGCACCGCATGGACCCCATTCCTCAACACTTCCAACTTATCACCAGCGCAGAAGATCGATACAAGCTGCAGCAGCAGCAGCAGCAGCAGCAGCAGCAGCCCCAGCCCCAGCAGCAGCAGCAGCAGCAGCAGTGGTGGGCAGCCCTGACAGCCGCTCCAGCGCATCAAACAGCTTCTAAACCATCACCAAGCCATGGGCGGCAAGCCATGTAATGTATTATTAGACGCGATGTGGAAAAGCAGCATGCAGGGCATGGAGTGCATGGAGTGCATGGGTGACTCACTGTGGGCCTGGCTGCTGCCTGCCTGCCGCCAGCGCCTGCCGCAGCCCCACCACAGCCTCCCGGGCCGCTGCCAGGGCCTCACGCACCGCTGCCCCTGGCCCTGTGTGATTTGGCTGGCCTGGCTGCCCTGCTGCTGCTCCCACCACCACCACAGAGTGAGGCTCCAGGGGGGGAGGAGGCAGGGCTGGGGTGTGGGGGGGAGGGGCGGGCAGCAGCTGCAGGGCAGGGGGCTCGCTGCTGTCCTGGCGGGGGAGGGAGGTTAGCAGCGGCAGGCTGGCGTCGTGCTTGCATACCGGGCACAGCTTGCGGCTTTGCAGCCACTGGTCGACACAGGACATGTGGAACCTGGGGCAAGGGCAGGGATGGCAAGTGTGTGGGCAGCAGCACTCAGCCACCCGACAGCGGCACCTAAGGGAACCTGACGCAAGGGCAGGAGGCAGCGACCAGCTGCATCAAAGGAGTGGAGGAGCAGGGAGGAGGGAGCACCCCGATGTGGAGTCAACAAACGAGTGGAGCAGGAGCAGGCACACCAGCAGGAGCAGGGAGCAATAGTTACCCTGATGTGTGTGCGGAGGGGCAAGGGCAGGAAGCAACAGCCAGTCAGCAGATGGGCTGTGTTGCCGGGGGGTGCCTGCAACTGACTGCATGGCACTGACACTGACACTCAGTGTGACCATCACCAGGGAAAACTGAAGGCAAACTCAGAAGCCTCCTGCCTGCCTGCCCACCCACCACCCACCCACCCACCCCCAGCCCGCCTGCCTGCCTGCCTGTGTGCCAGCTGACCTGTGGTGGCAGGGCAGCACGCGCAGCTTGTCCCCCTCCTTATAGTGGTCTAGGCACACCGTGCACATGCGCTTGGTTTCACCTGCGCTTAAGCCAGACAGACAACAGGCAGCCAGGCAGGCAGGCAGGCAGGCAGGCAGGCAGGCAGGCAGGCAGGCAGGCAGGCAGGCAGGCAGGCAGGCAGGCAGGCAGGCAGGCAGGCAGGCAGGCAGGCAGGCAGGCAGGCAGGCAGGCAGGCAGGCAGGCAGGCAGGCAGGCAGGCTGCTTGGTGGGTGCAGGCAGGGGTGGGCGGGCAGACGGGTCAATCGCCAGCCACCCGCAAGCTGCTGTATGCAGGTACTGGCCAACACAACACAACACGACACAACACGGCATGACACACGGCACGAAACAATACAGCACAGCACAAACAGAGACATGCACCAGGACAAGCTGTGGCTGCCTGCCTTTGAACCTGTGCTTCTTGAAGCTGCGCCCCACCTGTTCCCCCTATTGCCCCTCTCCCCAACTCTGGCAATCCTCCCTTCACCTTTTCTATACCTCCTCGTTCCTCAGCACAGTCTGCATCCCCCCTGCCCCTGCCACTTCCCCCATCCCCCCTCACACGCATGCACGCCGCCTGGCTCTCACACCACCTGCTCTCTGTTGCATGCAGATACTGGCCAACCCCGGTGTCTTCTCCGACGCACAAACAGAGACACGCACCAGGACAAGCGGTTGCTGCCTGCCCAGGTACCTCCCTCACACCCCCTCACACCTGCATGCACGCCCCGGGGCAGGGGCACCTCAAACTGGCTGCTGCTGGTGCTGCTGGCATCACCGCCTGTCTCCAGGTCAGCAGGCCAGGCCTCGCCCTTGTCCACCGCCTTGCCCACAAAGGAGGAGGCGGCAGGCAGGGTGAGGTGCGGGTCAGGGGCGGAGCTGGCTGCGCCTGACAGGTCAGGGCCTGGGCCCTCCAGGGAGTGTGGGTGGGCTTGGCTGTGGGCGCTGCCGTCTGCAGGCTGCTGGATGCTGCAAGGCAGGCTGCTGGCGCGGGAGGCTGCAGCGGGCAGGCAGGCGGGCAGGCAGGCGGGCAGGCAGGCAGGCAGGCGGGCCAGCCAAATCACAGCAGGCAGGCAGGTAGGCGGGCAGGCAGGCAGGGGCCAGTCAGGCAGAGCTGGTGGGCATGCAAACAGGCAGGCTAGCAGGCAGGCAGGCAGGCAGGCAGGCTGTCGACAACATAGCAACATCAGTCCTCACCAGTTTCTGCCAGGCCACCTACACCCCAACCACTCACATCCCCACATTGGGCCGCCATACCATTCACCACCCAGCCCCCTCCCACCCAATCCCCTCCCACCCAGCCCCCCTGCCAAATAGCCCCCCCACGAGGCCCCCTGTCAGGCCCCCTGCCAGTCAGGCCCCCTGCCAGTCAGCCCCCTCCTAGCCAGTGCCTTGCGGGGCTCACCCTGGCATTCATAGACCATGACGGGCAACGCCCTCAGCAGCTCAGGCGACAGCCCACTGACAGGGGGTGCGCGGGGTGCAGGGGCGCCAGGGGCACCGGGCTCTGGGGCGGCAGCGCCTCCCGGCCTCACCTGGTGGGGGCAGGTAGGGGGACAGGCGGGCGTCCCGGTGGGGGGGCAGGTAGGGGGTCAGGCAGCAGGGCCATGATCAGAGATTGAGGTTATGGCAAGCATATGGTGAGGGGGCTGCTGCCCAAGGGGGGCGGTTACAGTTACAGTTACAGTTGCATGACCAGCTTGGTGGGCTCAGCAGGCTGGGCAGGGGCCATACAAGGCGGCACAGGGTAAGGGTTAAGGGGTATATACCACAGAAGTGCCTGGCCAGGATGACTGTCTGGTGTCCTGCTTGCCTGTTGGTGAGGATGAGCAGGGCTTACGTGGGCTGATGCCCATCAATGTTTAGGAAAACAGTATATTGTGTGGTTTCAACTGCTTCACTACGTCATGGCCGTCAGGCACAGGCTGTGCCTCATGTCAGCTGGGATGATGCGGGGTCAGGGGTTCAAGCCAGGCAGGTAGGCAGGCAGGTAGGCAGGCAGGCAGGCAGGCAGGCAGGCAGGCAGGCAGGCAGGCAGGCAGGCAGGCAGGCAGGCAGGCAGGCAGGCAGGCAGGCAGGCAGGCAGGCAGGCAGGCAGGCAGGCAGGCAGGCAGGCAGGCAGGCAGGCAGGCAGGCAGGCAGGCAGGCAGGCAGGCAGGCAGGCAGGCAGGCAGGCAGGCAGGCAGGCAGGCAGGCAGGCAGGCAGGCAGGCAGGCAGGCAGGCAGGCAGGCAGGCAGGCAGGCAGGCAGGCAGGCAGGCAGGCAGGCAGGCAGGCAGGCAGGCAGGCAGGCAGGCAGGCAGGCAGGCAGGCAGGCAGGCAGGCAGGCAGGCAGGCAGGCAGGCAGGCAGGCAGGCAGGCAGGCAGGCAGGCAGGCAGGCAGGCAGGCAGGCAGGCAGGCAGGCAGGCAGGCAGGCAGGCAGGCAGGCAGGCAGGCAGGCAGGCAGGCAGGCAGGCAGGCAGGCAGGCAGGCAGGCAGGCAGGCAGGCAGGCAGGCAGGCAGGCAGGCAGGCAGGCAGGCAGGCAGGCAGGCAGGCAGGCAGGCAGGCAGGCAGGCAGGCAGGCAGGCAGGCAGGCAGGCAGGCAGGCAGGCAGGCAGGCAGGCAGGCAGGCAGGCAGGCAGGCAGGCAGGCAGGCAGGCAGGCAGGCAGGCAGGCAGGCAGGCAGGCAGGCAGGCAGGCAGGCAGGCAGGCAAGCGAGGCAGGCAGGCAGGCAGGCAGGCGAGCGAGGCAGGCAGGCAGGCAGGCAGGCGAGCGAGGCAGGCAGGCAGGCAGGCGAGCGAGGCAGGCAGGCAGGCAGGCAGGCAGGCAGGCAGGCAGGCAGGCAGGCAGGCAGGCAGGCAGGCAGGCAGGCAGGCAGGCAGGCAGGCAGGCAGGCAGGCAGGCAGGCAGGCAGGCAGGCAGGCAGGCAGGCAGGCAGGCAGGCAGGCAGGCAGGCAGGCAGGCAGGCAGGCAGGCAGGCAGGCAGGCAGGCAGGCGAAGCAGGCAGGCAGGCAGGCAGGCAGGCAGGCAGGCCAGGCAGGCAGGCAGGCAGGCAGGCAGGCAGGCAGGCAGGCAGGCAGGCAGGCAGGCAGGCAGGCAGGCAGGCAGGCAGGCAGGCAGGCAGGCAGGCAGGCAGGCAGGCAGGCAGGCAGGCAGGCAGGCAGGCAGGCAGGCAGGCAGGCAGGCAGGCAGGCAGGCAGGCAGGCAGGCAGGCAGGCAGGCAGGCAGGCAGGCAGGCAGGCAGGCAGGCAGGCAGGCAGGCAGGCAGGCAGGCAGGCAGGCAGGCAGGCAGGCAGGCAGGCAGGCAGGCAGGCAGGCAGGCAGGCAGGCAGGCAGGCAGGCAGGCAGGCAGGCAGGCAGGCAGGCAGGCAGGCGAAGCAGGCAGGATGTGGGACACTCACCCCTGCCAGCCACATGCTCCAGGTGCGCATCAGCGCAAAAGTGAAGAAGATGACAGTCAGCGACAGCACTGCCAGCAACGCGCTCATCAGCATGGAGATGAAGGCCAGGCTGGCGTCCTGCATGCACCCACACACGTACACATACACTCTTCCTCTGTCACTCCCACCCTCTCACTCTCACACAAAAGCAGGCACCAGCACTGAACCCACTGGGTGCTTGCCTCCTGTTCAGCCAGTGATCAGGTGGTCAGTCAGTCAGGCCTCTAGGGGGAGGGTGGCAAAAGGCATGCACCGAGGCTGCTCTCCTCCTGGATGCCGGCCGGACGGTGAGAGCTCAGTCTGTCTGCATTTCCGTCTCTCTTTCTTTCTTGCTATCTTTCTAACTGGCTCCACCACCCAGCGCTGCACAATACCTTGCACCTGCCAGGCACCAGCACTAGCCCCACTAGGCGCCTGCCTCCTGTTCAGCACCCTCTCACATGGTCAGGGGAGGGTAGCAAGGGCACGCCCCTAGGCTACTCTCTCCCTCAATGCACGCCTGACGACGAGAGCGTAGTCTTTCTTTCTTTCTTTCTTTCCCTTTCTTTTCGTCAAGCAGTGTGGCCGGCCTGCTGCTGCTGGGCTCTGGCCTCACCGGTGTGATGCGCACTTGGATCTCCTCCAGCTGCATGAGCTCCCGCATCAGCACCCCAGCCTTCTGAGTCACAAACACCGAGGGGATGGGCGGGTCCAGGTGAAAGGGGGGCTTGCTCATCACGATCAGGCTCTCATACACGTCATCGTATACCTGGCACAACAGGGGGTGGGTCACACCTTGAGGACCAGGTCACACCTGGGGCTGCTGGGTCACAGTTGAGGCTGAGGGTCACTCATGCAAGCCTGGTGTCACACTGAAAGGCTGGATGGGGCTAGAGCTGGGTCTATGGGCAGAGGCAAAGGGAGGGGTTGCCACGCCCATGGGGTGAAGGTGAAGGGAGGAGCATCCAGGGGCACCTGATTGGCACATGCTTGCCGCTCTTGTGTGGCCTGTGTGACCCAAGTGCACCTGAGCTGTGCCTGGCCTGACCTGTGCCCACCACGGCACGGTAGGCTGGCTGGTCTACACGGCAGAGGTGGACCGGTGCCACAGCCCAGGCAGTGTCTGGGAGTCTCCTTTCAAGGCGCTTTGCTGTGGGTAGGGCAGTTCCTTGGCTGTAAGTAGGGTTGCAGTGGGTAGGCAGCTCCTTGGGCGCGGCATGTCAGGCTGGCTGGTAGGCAGGGCTGGCAGAGGGGTGAATGCGTGAGCCGACGCTGCTGCTGTTGGCACCCGTTCAAGGCAGCACTGCAGGCTGGCTGGCAGCTGAGTAGGCAGCTTTTAAGACACAGCCTGGCAGGCTCGTTGGTGAGCAGGGATGGCCGAAGGGTGACTGGGGTGAGTCAGTGCTGCTGCTGTGGGCACCCTTTCTCTAAAGGGTGCGCATCAGCAGCAGCCACTGGCCTAGCCACCGGCAGCCAGGGAGGCAGCAGGCCCAGCCCCTTGGCCACTCACTATGGCCGCCACTGCGCCTGCCTCTGCAGCATGGGCCACCTGCGATGCAGAAGCCAGGCAGGGAGACACACACTGACAGCTGGGGCTTTGGATGCGCGCTGCTCACAAAGTCAGCAAGCCATGCTGTTGGGAGGGGCTGGGTGGCACCCTGTGCTGGGCCTAGGGGCTGGGCCAGTGTTGGATGGCCAGCAAGACTGAGCAGCAGCCCATGCAGAGCGGTCGCTGCTAAGGCCACAACCACAGGGAAGTCCCAAGACCAGAGCGCCACCCATTGAATTGGGGCTGGGCGGCATTGGATGCTGGTGTGAAGGGCCAGGTGCCAGTGCCTGCCAGCCGGCTGCACCGAGGCTTGGCGGCACCAGGGTTAACCTTTAGGCCAGGGAGGCTCCTGGCCTGTGATGCGGGGCTTCTCACAAACTGCCACTAGGCCTGTAGGTGGTGTACACATGACCCTGGGCATCAGTGCAGGCTGTGGGCCTTGGTGCCCAGTGGCGCACACAACCAGGGAGTGGAGCTGTCAGTGTCAGTGGGTGCTGGGCAGCAGTCCATGCAGGGCCGCTAGCTGAGGAGCAGCAGCAGCTAGGGGCTGGCAGCACAGCAGCATGGGCCGCAGCAGCGCTGGGAGCACGCACGCAGAGGCCATGGCACCCGGTAGGTGGCTGACCCTGGCTGCTGCGTACACCTGATGGGAAGGCAGCGAGGGGCCACACCCCATGTTGCTCCACTCCCCTGTTGTGTGTCTGCTGATAAGCTGGTTCTTCACTTATTTGTATGCTTACCGTACTCTCCCTTTTGATTTGCGGACGCGAATCAAAAGGGAGAGTACGGTATATAACTATCTCCTTGTGGCTGCCTTGGCCCTACCTTGATGTCGAACGTGCAGTTGAGGGACAGCTGCAGCTGCTGGTGGCGGGAGATGAGGGCCACCCAGGGCTGGGACACGTCCGTGAAGGTGAAGGGGGTGCAGGCATCCTCGGGGCTGGCCAGCTGCAAGAGCAGGCCAGGCCAAGGTCCAAGGGCCTCTCAAGGGCGGGACCAGGCAAGGGCCGGGATGTCTCTTGGCTGGGTCAGGGTCAGGAAGTGGGAGAGGGAAGCAGGAAGATGGCGAGGAGCAACCCGCGATGCCTGCCTGCTGCCCATAGGAGGAGAGCCCGCCCAGGCTCGGACCCTGCCTTGCCAGGACTTCATTGGGCCTGCTAGGGCCATGTCTGTTTCACTGCCAGGTGCTGAGGCTAGCTGCCTGCCTGGGAGCCATGACCGTGACAGGGGCAGTCGGGCATGCTAGCATCTGCTTGCTTGCACTAGTAATGAGAGCATGGTTCCAGGCTCGTGCATGGTTCCAGCATGGCAGGCTGCACCGAGTGTCTGCATGATGAGCCAAGGCACTGGCACATGCGCAGATAGGCAGCACTGACCCGCAGCACCGCCACCACCCCGACATCAGGCAGGTCAGGCCCAAAGTCCGCTTGCAGGTCAGGCACTGGCTCCAGGTTGTAGTTGCGTGTCTGCAACCAGGTTGATGAACACAGAAAGCACAATCTGAGCAACTGCTCCACAGCTGCAGTGTGCCTATGACGCTTTGCGCTCCCAGGCGCGCCCCCTGGAGTTAGGACCATGGCGGAGGGAGTGCGAGCTGTGCTAACAAGGGTTCCGAGCAGCACTGGACCGTGGCTTTTGCAGGGAGCGGATGACGATAGTTCTGGCCCCGGTGTGGTACTCACGCACCATAAGGAACACATCTGCCACCGCAAGCGGCACAATAGCGAGCACCAGCCCCAGCGCCAGCAAGATCGAGCCATGCCGGGACATCCCAGCTTGCGCGGAAAGGATTCTCGTGGCTTTCATCTTGTTTTCGGATATCAAACCCCCTCTAATATTGTTGGTTTTGTTTGCTTGTATTAACAAAATAACTATGTTCTATGTAACACCTAGCAAAGCAAGCTGGCCCTGCCCCTGGCCCTGGCCCTAGCCCTGGCCCTGGCTCTGGCCCTGGCCCTGGCCCTGGCCCTGGCCCTGGCCCTGGCCCTGGCCCTGGCCCTGGCCCTGGCCCTAGCCCCACGCCCCCCAACTGCCCACCGACTCATCACCCATTCTCCGCTTCCTTCCTTCCTTTCCTCTTCCCTTCTAGTTTGGTCTGGTTCTCGAAGGGACTTTAGGGTTTCTTGGCCGGGGCGAGTTCAGCCGGCTGAGCCAGCGATTAAGTCGCCTTTCACATCGTGCACACCACAAGGTCGACTCAAAGGTACTGAATGACCTGCCAAACCGCAATACTATCAGGCTACCAATGAGAGAGTTCAGTAGGGAGTGCAAGTCTGCCAAGCAGATGCTGAGGGCAGGGGCAGGGGCAGGGCAGGGCAGGGGCAGGGGCTGGGGCAGGGGCAGGGGCAGGGGCAGGGGCTGGGGCTGGGGCTGGGGCGGGGGCGGGGCGGGGGCGGGGGCGGGGGCGGGGGCGGGGGCGGGGGCGGGGGCGGGGGCGGGGGCGGGGGCGGGGGCGGGGGCGGGGGCGGGGGCGGGGGCGGGGCGGGGGCGGGGGCGGGGGCGGGGGCGGGGGCGGGGGCGGGGGCGGGGGCGGGGGCGGGGGCGGGGGCGGGGGCGGGGGCGGGGGCGGGGGCGGGGGCGGGGGCGGGGGCGGGGGCGGGGGCGGGGGCGGGGCGGGGGCGGGGGCGGGGGCGGGGGCGGGGGCGGGGGCGGGGCGGGGGCGGGGGCGGGGGCGGGGGCGGGGGCGGGGGCGGGGGCGGGGGCGGGGGCGGGGGCGGGGGCGGGGGCGGGGCGGGGGCGGGGGCGGGGGCGGGGGCGGGGGCGGGGGCGGGGGCGGGGGCGGGGGCGGGGGCGGGGGCGGGGGCGGGGGCGGGGGCGGGGGCGGGGGCGGGGGCGGGGGCGGGGGGGGCGGGGGCGGGGGCGGGGGCGGGGGCGGGGCGGGGGCGGGGGCGGGGGCGGGGGCGGGGGCGGGGGCGGGGGCGGGGGCGGGGGCGGGGGCGGGGCAGGGCAGGGCAGGTAGTGGGCCCTGACCATCATCATCATTACGTGGCAGGCACTGTTCAGCCGTGCTGCAGGCCAGCCGCAAGGTGGTGGAGAGGCCCAACAGTGGCAAACAACAGACATGCTGCCTGTCGAGGTGGTGACAGTGGAAGAGTTTCGCACCAGCCGGGTCAGCTCAGCTGTGGATACCCCCAGCCCCTCATGAGGCGACTGAACCGCAGCAAGCCCACCAGGCGTTGTTGCGGCCAGCCTGAAGCCAGCAGTTTGAGGCGCCAGTGCGGGGCTTCATGTGGTGCTCCTGGCTGCACAGGACAACTCAGCCCTCAACCTCCAGCGGGCAAGGGAGGCCCCATGGCGCCCAGTGTGGCTGTGCTGGTGGCCAGACGGAGCCAGGGGCAACCGACCTAAGCAAGGAGTATCCTGGCCTGGGCTCCAAATGTTGCGAGACCGAGCACATAAAGTCCAGGCCCAGCAGCCCGGAGCGCAGTAATGTGTGCATTAGGCACTGCCCAAGCTGTTGCTTACATAGGAGCATGTAGTTCATGCCAACGTCTATCGCCACACTTTCAAAAGGGGTTGAGGCAGGGAGCTGGGAGCTGCCCTGAACAACAACACGAACATAGGTAATGCAGCCCCTAGTTTTACTGGGGATATGTGCTGGCATGAAGTAGCTTGCATGGGCGTGCGCCCCCATTCAGTTTTGTGTCTTTAGTGCGTTCTTCTTCCAACACCAAACCCACAGCTGTTTGGCTCGCAGCAGGTGCCAGCTGCGTTTTGTCTGCTGAGCCGCAGGTGGCACTTTGCAGCGCCATTGATCAACGTCGCCTCTACCTGCAACTGCAGGCTGTCCCATCCCGGCTTGCATCAACCCATCACGGGTGCCAATGGCCCTTGTTGTCACAGGAGATGCCACCGCAAACCTCGTGGGCGCGCTGCTGGCTGCAACCAAGGACAAGAAGTACGAGAGTCCCAAGTCGAAGAAGGAGGAGAGCAGCGACGACGAGGATGAGTACCCCCCCGACCCCGCTCACTGCATGGTCTCGGGACCAGGCTTCGCGGTACGCATGAGCTGGGCCGACTTCCGTCACCCGGGTAGCAATTCCAAAAGCAAAAATCAAGCTGGCTTCTTCCTAACCGCAGGGCACACACTCCGGTGCACCAGTCAAGCTCTACGTTCATGTGAAAGACAGCAGAGGCAAGCGCCTGAAAGAGGGTGGTGAGGATGTTGCTGTGCGGGTGCAAGCAGTGGGAGGGTCAGCCAGCGCCCAGTACATTGAAGTGACTGTGGTGGACAACGACGATGGCACCTACACCGCCACATACACCCCCCCCATCAAGGGCAACTACCAGGTTTCCGTGGAGCTGAATGGCTTGCCCGTTGCGGGCAGCCCCTTTCCCGTCTTCTTCCACGAGCCCATGGACCCTGCACTGCTGGCCGCCCAGCAGGAGCAGGAGGCGCAGCGCAAGCAGGCGGCGGAGACCACGGCCCTGGGCTACACAGTGGGCCACGCCTCCACCACCTCCCTCGCCATGTCAGGCATCAGTGACGAGCACCTGCGCACCCTGTACGTGTCTAACATCAGCCCCCTGGTGCCCATTGAGCGCCTGCGTGAGCTATTTCAAATATTCGGAGCCATCCAGGTGGGTCAAGCTGGCCTGGGGCCTCCACAGCAGCCCGTGCTCACGCGATTGGGCAGGACAGGGCAGGGCAAATGTGGTGTGCGGTCAGGGTGCTGGCTGGACTCCCTGGTTTCAGAATGCGCTTGTTAGGTTGTGAGGAGGTCAGCCGGCCTCCTCACCTCACCTTTGTCCACAGCATACCCATGTCAAGCTGTGACTTGATAGGTGCAGTTGCAACGTTCCTGCAGCAGTCCATCCAAATCCTTGGCAAGCAGCCCACCGGCACACTGCTGTGTCTCTGCCAGCTGCTGAGAAGGGGTGTGTGGAGTTGCAGGGGTCTGACACATCCCTGCTTGGCCTACCTCACCACAGCAGTGACTGAGGCGTGCATCTGTTGCTGCTGCTGCTGCTGTATGTGTGTGTCATGCTTTAGGAGATGAACGTGTTGGGTGACAAGAAAGACATGGCTGTGGTCACCTTCACCACCAAGGACGCCCAGGTGCAGGGACAGCAGCTGAACAGCACCCAGTTTGGTGACAGACCGCTCAACGTCACGGCACCCATGTCGGCCATGGCAGCAGGCGTAGTCCCTGCCAACCCAGCCTTGGCCATGCAGATGCAGCAGATTCAACAGATGCAGGTGAGGGGCGGTGGTAGCCTCTTCCCGTGCAACTGTCCTGCATGGACTCGACACCGTTGTCATCCTCATCATCCTTGACTGGTGTTGCCTAATGGGCACCGCTGCGACTCATGGCATTACCAAGGGCTTACACAAGGTTGCAGGCAGGCCTGTGAGAAGCAGATACATGGACAGGGTTAGGACTGTCCTCAGGGCTTGCTTGCATGTCCTTAGCTGCATCCAGCGTTGTCGTGCCAGTTGGTGCATACCGTGTTGATATGACGGGTGGGTGCAGCAATACCTGGGTATGTACTCTGGCTAGCCTGGGCCTAGGCAGCACCAAAGGTCAGAAGCTGACTTGCTTGGGGTATGTGTTACTGCTGCAGCAAGCCATGCTCCAATCCCAGCGGCTGGCGGTGCAAGTGGCCCAGATGCGAGCCATGGCAAGACAGCAGCAAGGCTTGGCGGCAGAGAGGGCGGTGCTGGACCCTCAGAAGGCTGCAGAGGAGGCAGTGGCACGGCTGAACAAGAAGTTTGGTCTCAGTGGTGGAACAGGTGGGTCAATGCTCCACATCAACTCCCCTGTCTAGGTGTACACCGTCATCACCACCATCATCCCTTCCCATCACCCCCTCCCCTGCCCTGCCCTCCCCTCTCACGAGCCCCTCCCCTGCCCCACCCTTCCATCAGCCCCTCTCATCAGCATTGTTGCCTTGGGCCCATCATGGCTGATGCCTGGTGGTCGCATCAGCCACATCCATTGCCGAGTGCATGTACCACTTGCAGCTCCACAGTCTAGTTCATGGCCTAGTAGCTCAGCAGGGCAAGGCAGCAAGCTGGTGTCGGGCACCACAGCCAGCTCCCCAGGTGCTGCAGCTGCGCGTGTCTCCCAGCACTCCCGGCACAGAGTCGTGGCAGCATGGCAGCACGACAGATGACAGCATGACGGGTGGCAACATGGCAGCAGGGGTAGTCAAAGGTGGCAACGGCCGTGGGTAGTCTCTGGGCAGGCAAGGTCGCTGTGCCAGGAGGGGTAGTAAAAGATGTAACGCTGTGTGACACTCTGGTGCCCAGAGGCTGTGTGAAGATGTGCAACATGGCAGCAGGGGCTGCAGGTGGGGCATGCTGGTCTGGTGTGTCTGACTCTGTCAATGGGAGGACACAGAGTAGGGTAGGCCGAGCTGTGCTGTTTGCTGTGCTGTGCTGTGAGCAGGTGGCGGCTCCAAGCTGGGTGCAGCCCTGGTTGCTGCCACCGCTTCTGCTGCTGCCGCCGCCGCGACAGCGTCTGCAGTGGCGACTCTGGACGTAGAACAGCAGCAGCGAGCACTGGACAAGCAGGATGCCAAGGCCAAGCGCGCCAGGGACGGCTCCCACAGCAGGTCACGCTCACGCTCCCCAAGGTGAGCACGGCTGGACCTCGTGCGGTGGCCATCTTGCGGGGTCGAGTGCAGTGCAATGGGCTGTGAATGGAGCAGGAGGCTACCCCTGATGAGTGGTGCAAGGGAGGCAGGCAGGCACCAGAGCTCTCCCTGTGTGATCCTTTCCACCCACACCAGCCTCATCTTGCGTGCCTTACCTGGCCTTCTGCCCCCTTGCACTGGCAGGCGGCGCAGCAGGTCACGCGACCGAAGGGAGAGAGACAAGCGGGAGCGGGAGGAACGGGAGCGGGAGCGAGAGCGGCGTGCCCGGGAGGAGCGGGAGATGCGAGAGAGGGAGAGAAGAGAAAGGTGCGCTTGGCTTCTTCCTTGTCCCTTGGCCCTGTATCGCTATCATTGCAGCGGGCAGACGCCACACCCCGGTCACACTGAGTGTGACCTTACACGGAGCCTGGCTCTGCACTGCCGCTAGGAAGCTGAGAGGAAGCTTTGTGCGTTATGACAGTAATGCCTTGTGTGCCCCTGACCCCTTGGCTCCAGCTCTCCTATGGCAGCCTGCCTCTGCTGCTGGGCAACAATGCCTCTCTGACACCACCTAGTGCCTGTGGGAGGTGCCATCCAGTGCCACCTAGAGCCACCTAATGGGAGAGGGGGTGAGGCTGCCCAGCAGGGTACGGTCCACAAGCTGGCCTAAGGAGCATGGGCTGTTTGGGGTCAAGCTAGGGCCAGCAGTGACCAGCATTAGACCTGCTTCAGCTCAATAGGAGTGAAGTAACCCTACAGCCCAGTGGGAGCACCCTGCCGCTGGCCTCACAGGGAGCGGGAGAGGGAGCGGCAGCGTGAGAGGGAGCGTGAGAGGGAGCTGCGCGAGAGGGAGAGGGAGAGAGAGCGGCGCAAGGACCGCAGGCGCAGCAGCAGCAGGTGCGCTGGGGAGAATGACATCCTGGTTGGGAGCAGGATGGGACAACATGACCGCATGGTGCTACCCAACCCCCTCTTCCAGCTCATCATGAAAGCCACCTTCAACATGAAACTCGACCAAACCCAGCTTCGAACAAGAGCAGCTTTACACTCCTGCCTAAGTCCAACCTGAAACCCTGGCTATCCATGACATGTGGCTCTTGCATGGCATTGCATCGCCTGCGTTTTCACAAGCACAGCTCTCCCAGAGTCCTGCCTAGAACTGGCCTTGTCCTAGCTCAGACCAAATCTCACACTTGCCTTGCTCCCCCTTTCCTCCTGGCCACACTTGATTCTCCCCTCCAGTCCGCCTGAAGCTGAGCCATTCATGAGCCTGGCCCTGGCCCTGCCCCTGCGTGCGCCTGAGGCTGGCCTTGCCCTGACCCTATCCAATTCACCATGAGCCTTGCCCTGCCCCTGCCAGCACCACTTGGCTGCCCGCACCTGCCGCAGGGACCGTGACCGCGAGGCGCGCCCCGCTGACCGGGACCGCGAACCTCGAGACCGGGACAGGGACCGTGTGCGTGACGACCGGCGTGACGAACGGGGCCGCGGCCGTGAGGACTCCGGCAGAGCCCGTGGTCGTGACGGGGGCAGGGAGGCAGATAACGGGCATGCCGGTGACACAGGGCGGGAGCGCGATAGGAGGGGAGGGGAGCGGGACAGGAGGGGTGGAGAGCGAGAGCGGGAGGGGGCACGGGGGAGCGAGCGTGAGAAGGAGCGGGACAAGGACAAGGGGCGTCAGGATAGCTCACCTGACCCTGCCCCACGCCGCCAGCAGCAATCACCCGTGGAAGAGGATGAGAAGGGCGGACGGGCCCAGTCTTCCAGCCCTGCATCCTCAGGCCCGCCAGCGGCTCAGGACACTGGCAAGCCAGCCAGCTCCCAGCCCTTGACCTCAGCCCCGGTCCACCACTCCCCACCCTCTGATAGCCGAGAGGTGTTCTACAGCCCCATGGAGGAGGCAGAGGCAGGCAGCGCCGGTGCTGCATGCCAGCCTGCGTACTCCCCCGCAGCTAATGGCAGCACCCACACGGCAGCAGTTGAGGCAGAGGGCCCTGCAGACAATGGTGCTGAGGCAGAAGCTGTGCCTGACCCTGGGCTTGGGGGCCAGGAGCACAGCAAGGCAGGGGGGGGCCCTGACCGCAGTCCCAGCCGCTCCAAGCGCGCTGGCAGTGGGTCTGGCAAGGAGCGTCGGGAGCGCAGCTACCGCACCAAGCCAGTGGCCTCTGTCGAGGAGGATGAGGAGGAAGGGGGAGCCCGGGGCGCGGATGACGCCAAGCCCCGGGGCAGAGGGGAGGGGGAGGAGGAACGACAGCACCGGTCAAAGGAGAAGCACAGCGGACGCAAGTCACGCAAACACGGCAGCCGCTCCCGCAGCAGATCTCCCAGGTAGGTCTGTGAACCAGCCGGGCTGGGTGAGCGTGGTACTGCCTGTCTGTACTATGTGCTGTCTGCCTGTTGCTGCCCCCCTGGCTGTACTTGTTTTAGCATCATCACAATTGAGACTAAGGCTATCTGGTGCCCTGGGTTGGGGCACCTAACCATAATCCTTGCTGCCTTGCACCGTCCTTCTGACAGTTGACCCTCACACCAGTTGATGTCCTGCCTGCATAATGCAACCTGCCAATACAGGAAAAAGGAGGAGAAGGCTGGCAAGGAGAAGGAACGGCGCAGGGACCGCAGCAGGAGCCGGGATTGAGTCGGGAGCTAACGCGACAAAGGTCTCCTGCACGACAACTTCCCCATTACATGTTCAGCAACTCACAAGCCGTGCCAGTAGCTGCCATTTTGTACGAAGGGTGGGGTGCTGGCTGACATGCTGAATGGAGGATGTTGGCCGGCAATCGCAGCTGTTACATGCAATGGGACACATGCTCTGTGCATCTGAACATTAGATTTGATGTTCAAGAAGTTGTGGAACACAACCCAGTCTCATCTGGACCACAACCCACTCGCATCTCGTGCAACTATGCGCCACGCTCAGACACAAGTGATCAATCGTCGTCATCATCATAATCGTCGTCATCATCATCATCGTACTGCGTTCCGTAGCTAGACGCAGTCTGTGTCAAGTCAAACACGTGGTGCCATCGGCTCTCTGTTTGCAACATCTCTCGTACCCCCTCTCGGCCGTCCAGTTGGATTAATGAAGCTTTGGCGCTGTGGGGCCTGCCGTCTGATTCTAAGCTCAGCATCAGCCCGTGGGTCGTCGTATACTCGCCGCTTTTCACCACTTGCGTCGGGATGTATTGCCCCGCGCGATCCCGCTGCCACGTCCCAATGTCGCAGGGTTGCTTGTTGTAGCGGTCGCGCACTTGGATGGTCAGACAGCCCTGGTTGCGACGGCCATATGATTCCAGCTTCACCACCACATCTTCTGAAACCTGAACTACGCCGGAGGCCCATTGCGCCAAGCCAACGTTTGTGACTCTCTGCTGATAGGAGGTAAAGCGCACCTCATACCTTCCTAGACCGACTCGCTGCATCAACATTGGCTCTTGCACACTACGACGAGCATCGCGCAGCAAGGGTTCTCCATCTGTTCACACTGATCACACTGTTGACATTCAAATCAACGGCCCCTTCCTGCATTGCTCAAGGGCAACGATGTTCGCCATAGTGCCGGTGCAAGTCATGACTTCCACATGACGGCGTCGCTGCCACCCTACTCAGCATGTGAGAAGAAAGATGCTGCTGTGAGGAAGTCAAAGCTTCTTTTGCCAGTAATTCACACCTGCACTTCCACTACCTCCCCTCCGCTTGCTTATCCCTTAGTATATGCCATGAGCAGCCAGCACTTCTGTTGTGACCAGATGCCAGTTGTGACCAGATGCCAGTCAGAGACCAGTCAGCCAGCCCCTATTGACCAGCTTGTTACAGTGCTGCAGGCACCCAGCAGTCAAGGGCAGGCAAGGGGATGCAGACAGGGATCTACTGGCCCACTACTGCACACTGTGGCCTGCTCAAAAAAATCTATTTGTGCATGAAGCATGGCATGGTGTACAGCATGGCATCTCACATCTTGGCCAGGTGAAGCGGTGTGGGTGTGGGAGACGGCTGGCATTGGCAATGTCAACTGTCACGTCACACCAGCCCATGCAGCTATGTAGGTATGCGGCTCAAACACGATGCACGCACTAGCGCACACCTCACCCTAGACAGCGGTGTTGGCCTCCTGTAGAAAGTGTAGTGCTCCTGGGCCTCTACCCATTCACACCCTCGCACACACCAACACCACTACGACCACCAGTGAGCAAGCAGCAGGTACATAGTGCCGGCCTTCACTCCCACCAGTGTTCTTTAACCTACCTGACCCTGTCAGGCTATTTTATTCCCCAAAGCATGGTGTTTGCCGCCAAACTCAGTTGCCATGTGCTGTCTGATGAGAGCCTTTCAAGAGTTTCACATCATTCACATCAAGAGCTTTTACAGGCTCCTTTTGCCTGAGCAGGGTGATGGGTGAGGGGTTATGGGAGGATAGATGCTGCTGCCGGCGCACTGTGGTCTCCCCCAGGAGTCAGCCATGAGTGAAGCCTTGGCTGGGGTGCACAACGCACAGCCACCTTACAAGCAAAGAGGCACAGGCGCAATGCCGCTGTGTGCCAGACACCATGCAAACGAGGGGAGCTGAAGTAACTCTGGCATTGTCGAGGCATGATCCCTTGCCTACCCCCCGCCCCTTAACCCTAACGACACACACATGTTGATATAACTCAGGTGACCCGAACCTGGCACCCGAACACCCCCACCTGCATTGTGTCGGCTGCCAGGTTGCGGATCAGGCTGGGGTAATGTTTCCTGCCCACCGTCCCTAAACCCACATATGTACTCTGGCCTCGCCTTGTACTGTGTCAGCTGCCAGGTTGTGGATCACACTGGCGTGCTTTACCATGCTGTGCCACACGCAATTGGGGTCATGGGGGTCAAGGGGGAAGTGGGTCAAGGGGGAGGGGGGGAGGGAGGCCCGCCTCCCCTGCATGGCCTGAATAGGACAGGGCCACTGGCTGGCTGGCTGTGAGCCTGGTAGTATTGGGCAGTAGGGGTGCGCCCTATCAGCCAGCTCCTGCCAGCCAGCACGCCACAGTGCTACAGGCACCCGCCATGCACGGGAGGCAGGGGTATTGGGACAATGGAACAACTGACCCACCATTGCACACGGCCATCTGTCTAACGGTAGCCACCGCATGACGCACAGCGTGGCATGTCCAAGCTCGGCCAGGTGGCGCTGTGTCCTGTGTGATGAACCACAGCATGGTGGCCGGGGCAGCTGGCCACCCTGATGATCTTCAGTGAGCCCACCTTACGTCCTCGCGTGAGGGACAGGAACCAGCTCATCCAGATGCTACTGCGTAGGTTAGGATAAGGCTGGCATGGTAAGCATCACAGTTAAACACTCCATGCAGCTCTGCTGGATGATCTCAACATGCACATGGCGACTAAATAGGGGTGCAATCCCAGTTACCCCAATCACTCGCCCCTCGCAAAGCCCTATGCCGCAACAAACGCCAGTGAGCAAGCAGCAGAGCACGCCAAGGCTGCAGAATGTGATGCTGGCTTGGCCGGACTAATGCTACACTCGGGAACTCTAATTCTAACCCAGTTCGTTTAGCAAGTGGATGGACCACAACTTATTAAGAGGGTCCGCAGTACAACAGGTGCGAGAGGCGAGCAGTGTGGTTGCGCCCCTTATGTTTGTTTGGTAATCCATTAACAAGGTGTGACATGCGCGGGCGTTTCATCGCCCCATCTACTTCGAGTAGCGTTACAAACCAGCAGCAATCCCCACCTACAGCACAACATCTTCTCATCGCAATGGCTCTGTCTCTGCGCAACTCCTTGGCATCCACCAGCCGCGTGCAGGTGCGGATGCCTTCATCTGCAATGCCTGTCTGCGGATGACACTGACGAAGACGCAAAAGCAACGCAGGCCCCTAGCCGCGTGCGCCCAGCAGTGCGAGTAGTGATCACCCGCGCCACCGTTGTGAGTGCATGAAGGCAATGCGATGGGGTCTGGCAATGCACTGACACCGGCCGCCCCGCTGCTGTCTTTCAGGACAAGGAGAAGGTGCTTTCTGACGTGCGTGCCATCATCTCCCAGCAGCTCGGCACTGACCTTGACAAGGTGCGGGGCAGGGAGCGGGACTGTTGTTAGCCGGACGCCAGCTCACCCGAGACTTTATCCGCAGGTTGCTGCTGACAGCAAGTTCGTTGACCTGGGGGCTGATTCGCTCGACACGGTGAGTGCGAACAGGCAGACGAGCAGGCCCGGCTCGATGTCGCCCGTGCCAGTTATCCCAAAACTGCCATCGTTTCTTTCTCGCCTGGTCAGGTTGAAATCATGATGGCACTTGAGGAGAAGTTCGAGCTGACCCTTGATGAGGAGGGTGAGCACTTTTCGTTAGCAAGCAGCCGGATTGTTGCTCCAACAGCGGCATCGCTCACCTGCGCTATGACGTGCCCTTGTCTGTAGGCGCGGAGAAGATCTCCACAGTGCAGGAAGCAGCGGACATGATCGCAACGCAGATTAGTAACAAGTAGTCAGTGCCGCAGCTGAGAGGTTGGCTGGTGGAAAAGCAAGCCAGGGAGGGAGGAGCAGCAGCAGGGCCTGCCAGGAGCAGGCTGCCATGTTGCAGCAGGGTAGCAGCAGCTGGGCAAACGCGCTGTCCAGGTGCTGCAGGGCAGCATATGGGCTGGTGCAAGGCAGGAGCAGCTGGAGGGGCAGAGCAGCAGCGGCAGCAGCAATGCTGAAGCAGCTGTGGCTTATGAACCTGGGCATGAGCAGGAGCAGGCAGGGGCACCTCTTAGATTGATGGGTTGTTTTGTTATGAAGCCTGGGAGGTGCTGTAGCTATGCTGTGTTCGTGTTCTATCATTGTAATGCAAGGGCCGGATGGAGGCTCAGGCCTACCCTGTCAACCTCTCTTGGCAGCTGCTCCTAGATGTGTTGTTACAAGCTTGTCAAGCTGCAACCTCAACACGTGATTGTATGCTGCAACAGTATGTGCTGACCTCACCCAAGCAACAAGCAACAACCACATCTTCGCCCAGGCTGTAGCGTTTGCTCAAACCCGCTTTGCTCAAACAAAAACACTTAGCTATAGCCTGACAGCTGCCACTGAGGGTTCGGGATGATAATAGGGCCATTGACTTTGCCAGCAGGGCTGTGGGATACGGGCTTACGGAATACGGATCCGCTTACGTGCTTACCGTAATACGTGGTCACACGCGTAAGGTTCCGCCTAACCAATCCGTAAGGTTCCGCCGTAAGCGGCCCATGCAAGCATGCGGGGCATCTTTTCGCCTTTCCCCTTCCGCCTTCCCTGCTTCCGCCAACCCTGCTTTCCCTTGTTCCGCAAACCTAAATTACTTGCTTACTTTGTTACTTGTGTGTGTTTGCAACCTTAACTCATCCCAACCTCTCGCAGCCCAACCATCAGCCATCAACATCAACTTCAGCCTCGTGCCTAAGCAGGTCTGCACTGTCACAGCAGCTGCTGGGTTGCTAGGCTGCCGAACCTTGAACCCTCCCCATCTCAGCCATGCAATGAAGTCATGCATGCAGTGAAATGGCGCCCTTGTAGCGTGCGCCACTGACGTGAGTATTGCGCCAGATGCCTTCCAGCACCAGATGCCTTCCAGCACCATCACGCAGTAGCCACTCCAATAGCAAGCGGGCAACATTATTGTTGCCAACCTCCTGGCTTGGGCCTGCCAGGCCCTGCCTGGCCTCTAGGTGCTGACGGACGACATGCACGTTGGCTGAGTCAGCCATGGCCTCGGCACTCGAAAGGTACGAGCAGGCCGCTGTTAGCAGGTGTGCACCGAGGTGGTTTGGGTTGCTGCCAGGGGCGGCCTTTGCAGCAAAGGAGCAGAACTTGCACATGCGCCTGTCGCTAGCGCAACCATCGCCATTTGCGCCAAAATGCCTCTGATACCAGACCGGTGTGCTGATGCTGGGCTGGTCGGTCCGGCTGCGGTTTCTGAGGGATTTGCTGCACATCCTCCGCATGGCCATGGATGACTTTGGATGAAGTGTCTGCATCTGAAGACGCTGAGTGGCGCGTGGTGACCCCAGCTCCATGACAGTCGATGTGCGCTCGTCGCGACGCACTAATTCTGCTGCGGGGCTTGAAGGTCACTGGGTGCTTCACACATACGGGTGGCGGTTGGATCCGGATTTGACCCGTATTACTTACGGATATACATACGTACGGGTTACCACCCGTATATCCGTAACTTACCCCGTATAGTCACAGCCCTGTTTGCCAGGCATATGACCAGCCAGCCACAACATATGGAGCTACGCATGGACGGGTGACCCGAAAAGCTTTTGCATCACAGCCTCCCGCTCCATCGCCAGGGCTTGTTAAACATGCCCACTAGGCCTGACGCGTTACGACCCTCTAGTGACGGCAACGGCAGCGGCTACTGCACCCCCCAGCCTCTTCCTCCGTGACCCCACCCCAGCGGCAACTCTTGCGGCCTCTACCCTGCCTCATTGCGCATGCCCCTACCCTTCCCCAGGCCATGGAAGGCAGCAGCATTGATCCCACTCCCTGACGCTGCTTCCGCCCCAGACAGAGCCCTGTGCGAAACTATTTCAGTGGCTGGACCTGTTGAACAGTGCAAAGTGTGAGAACGGGTGGGGTCATGCTGTAAACATTACATCCTCAATCAACTGCACATTGGGTGGGCCAAGCTGGCCCTGCTCTACCACCCTGCACTACGGCCCTTAACTAAGGGACATGGCTACTCGTCATATCATGCCTTGCCCCTTGCAAGTCTTGATCAGCTGCTGCTGCCCCAGGCTGCTCCATGCTGCCTCCACCCCCCCTGCCTTAGGGCAGCCGTGACATGGTGTGCGCTTGGAGCAGAGGAGGACAGACCTAGAGAGAGGCCTTGGGTCTGCAGGGTGGGGGGGCCACCCTGCTGCTGTCACCCTGCTCCTGTCACCCTATCACCCAGTTACCCCGTGCCACCCCTTTCAACACTAGGCAGCCAAGATGAAAGGGGGGGCATGACCAGGCCATGCATGCATGCATGGGTGCTACGTCAGGTGTT